>PVKS010003453.1:0-103501 GCA_004027875.1 Aplodontia rufa | reverse complement strand
TTTTTTTTTTTTTTTTAAGAGAGAGGGACAGTGAGAGAGACAGAGAAACAGAGAAACAACTTTTTTTAGTTTTTCACATGGTCTTAGTTGCTCCAACACTTAGTTGTGTACGTGGTGCTGGGGTTTGAACCTGGGTCCTCATGCTTGCCGGGCAAGCACCGAAACCGCTGAGCCACCACTACAGCCCACATATCACTCTTTAAAATTGTGAAGTTTTTCTTCTCCACTTTCTGAAAATTCATTGAAAAAGATGTGATTTACTTTTTGGCTTCGAATCTTTAGTGGTAGATAATTAAAATTTCTAGCACTGAATAGATTCTGGATGTGTGCTTGTTACATGCATGAAATGTGAACAGCTTTCCTCTAAAAAAAGAACTAAACAGATTTTGCAGGTTTCCAGATGATGAAACAAATGAATCACTAGAAGACAGAAATCAGATTATTCCTCGGGTTAAATGTTTTAGTTGCCAAGCTTATGCAAGTATTATAAGCAAAATGGTCTCAACAAAGGATTCTACTGTGACCTAAGTCCCAACATTGCTCTAAAGAAAAACAAATGTCCAATAAAGTGTTATCAAATCACTCATCCAGCAACAGTTGTCAATTTTCATAACAAAATGCATTTTATGTTTGATAAAAGTAAAAAACAGCTATGAATGTAGATGTGCTCAAACTTTTATCAGTAATAGTATTAATTAAATCAAAGCAGAATAAAATCAAAATGTAGCAGAACTGTAAATACCTTACTCAGAGATATAAAATTGATGTATGTAAAATGTATTGTAAAAGTTTTACACAGAAATATTAAGTTTAGGTACTAATCAAGGCCTGTTAGCATAGGCTGGGTAACCGAAATTCAAATCACAGGACAGATTTAAGTGGTGAGCCATTCTGGGTGACAATAACAGGAAAGAAAGGTAAAAATGAGTATTTATCTGCAGGATGAAAGACAGCTAACAGTATTAAGAATTATTTCAGGTCTGGGAGTGCATCTCCGTGTTAAAGTATTTGACTAGCATCTGTAAAGTTATGGGCTTAATCCCTAACACTGCAAAGAAGTAAACAAATAAACTTATTTGGGCTATAATGTGAGTGACTGGGAGGCTAGGCTACTGAAAGTGAGAGACAGAAAGGCAAGACAGCAGTGCAAAATGATGTAAGTATTTCTAGCAGTCAGTTTTAGATCTTATTTTTTAACTCAAATAAATGGAGTTGGCAGTGAACATTCTCATGCAATGCCACTAAGCAATTATAAAATTATTTTCAGCGATGATATCAGTACCTGATTTTATTGTAGCTAGTATAGTGGTGAGAGTTTCCAGAGAATAAAGTTTATGTAAGAAAATAGAGGATGAAATACTACAGGCTTGGAAATCACGTAGGAATGTGACCAAAAAGTAAAAATAAATCTATGGCGTAAGTTCTATGAAAATCATAACAGTAAGAGTCAAGTATTGAGTTGGAGTGGTGGCTTAGCTACTACAGCGCTTGCCTGTCATGGGCGAGGATACAGGTTCAAACCCCAGCACAGAGCAAGGAGAGCCACGTGAAAAAACTAAATAAAATTGATTCTGTCTTTCTCTCTCTCTCACAGTTCTTCTTTCAAAAAAAAAAAAAAAAAAAAAAAAAACACTAGAAACCAGTCAAGTATCACAGAAATTTTAAGACTGATCAGGAAGTAAATTTTACCAAACCTAAATATAGAAAGGGTAGAGAGAATGTTGTGTTTGGCAAAAAGGAAGAAAATGTACAGTGGCTTATGGATTGAAATGCAGGATGAAGAAACTACATGTAAGATTCAGACTTTTTTTTCTTTCTGGAGCTTGGTAGGAACTTTGAAGTTATTATTTGAGTATAAAGTAGAGTAGAAGAAGGAAGAGTTTCAGCACGCAAATGACTAAACACGATTGCATTTTAGGGAAACAAGTGAATGGAAAATGAAAAATTGGAGAAACAACAGAAAAGGATGGGCAAGAAATGATATGATCAAAAGCTAGACTGGTAATTACTAAATGTAGTAATTGGAATGGAATTGGGAAGAAGAACTAGAACAAATAAAATAGACCAATAATAAATACCTCTAGAGTTGTGCTTTATTGCAAAGTTTGCTTTGTAACCTTAGGCAATCACTTAATGCTGTGAGATCTATTTTCTCATCTATAAAATGTGGGTAATAGCATACACGACTCATCTGCATAGCACTGAGTGAAAATATAAGGCAAAATAAAGGTGCTTCATTGTTTGAATGCTTGATATTATTTCTCTGAAGCAAGACTTTGGATACAAAAAATTAAGAGAACAGTATAATGTTTTATGAATTTTACTTTGGAATGATTTACTGGCCCTGAATTAGATAATAGGTAATATTTGCATAGAACACTTACTTGCTGTTTCATTATTACTTGCACAATTTACTGATAGTTAGCAGAGTACATAATATCCCATTAAAATAATTCTCAGTTGAGATATTTAATTTAAACTACATTTATAGATACACTCTTGCCAACTCTAAAACAAATTTGCCATGAATGTACCCAAAGTTATGAAATAAAGAGTGTCTTAATTGGCCTTATAGACTCATAAAATCTGAACAATATGTAAGTAGCAATAAAAGTCGCAATAGCCCTTAGGACACACACATGATAAGCAGCCTGTGATAAGCAATAAAGATTCAAGCGCAACAATATGAATCAGTTTTCTAAGTACACTGCTCACAGTGAGAAAGCAATAGTATAGAATGTGTTTTTATTTGTACATGTAAAAATAGTTCCTGATAATAAAAATGTCACCATATGATATTGCAAGGAATACTTCAACCTACTGCTCTAGAGGAATTCATAACAATCTAACTAGCAGATTATGTTCTCTGTGGAATTTAAAATGCAAATTGATTTGTTCATTTTCCTGGTTTGAAGAAACATAATATATCCCTGCTCCCCAAGAGATTCTTCAGAATTCCTTGACTGAAGGCAAAACACTTAATACTTATAAAGTAAATGCCCCCAGTGTGAGAATAAAAGTGCAAAATCTTACTAGAATCCATTAAATAATTTTGATAATTATCTCGAATTTCAAATTTTTTAAGTTACATAATGTAAAATGCACATAATTTTTAAATCAAACAAAACACTGCTTCGATTTTAATTCCTATTTTTGTAGGAAACCAAGAAGCAAATCTGTAGTTGCATCCTACATTTTTTGTGTTAAATTTAAATTATATTCACTATTGAAAGTATTAGTTGGAATGTAGTATTTAAGATACAGGTAAATCCATTTTTAGTTTCTTGAGGAATTTCCACACTTATTTCTATAATGGTTGCAATAATTTACACTCTCATCAACAGTGTATAAGAGTTCCTTTTTCCACATATCCCCACTGGCATTCATTGCTATATGTATTTTTTTTTAAGAGAGAGTGGAAGGTAGAGAGAAAAAGAAAATCAATTTTATTTATATTTTCTTCTGGCCTTTGTTTCTCTGACATTTAGTTGTATACATGGTGCTAGGGTTCAAACTCTGGTCGTTGTGCATGCCAGGCATGCACTTTAACCACTGAGCCACTTTTTCAGCCCTGCTATTTGTATTCTTGATCATTGCTATTTTGGCTGGAGTAAGATGGAATCTCAGTATAGTTTATATTTGCCTTTCTTTGATGGCTAAAGATGTAAAAATTTTTTTTCATTTAATTGTTGCTTATTTGTATTTCTTCTTTTGAGAAGTGTCTGTTCACTTCAATAACCAATTTATAGAACGGGCTATTTGTTCTAGCAGTGTTTAGTTTGTTGAACTGTTTATGTATTCTAGATATTAATCCTCTGGTGGAAGTGTAGTTTGCAGAGCTTTTTCTCAAGTTCTGTAGACCCTCTTTTCGCACTCTTCTTTCCTATCTTTTGCAGAAGCTTTTTAATTTGATGTCATCTCATGTAATGACTTTTGGTATTACTACCTGAGCTATTAGAGTCTTATTGAGGAAGTCATCACTTATACTTAAATGTTCGAGTATTGGCCTATTTTTTTCCTCTAGTTCGAGTATTGGCCTATTTTTTTCCTCTAGTAGCTCCAATTTCTGGTCTTATTTATAGGTCTTTGATCAATTATTAAGGATCTTTGGGCTGGGTTTAGAGATAAGGATTGTCAAAAATCAGGAGGAAATTTTTTTTCAACAACATTGGCCAAACCCAGAGACTCAATGGATAAATGTTTTCCCTGATTTGTGAAGGTTAGTGCAAAACCCAGACTCTGGTGAAAGGTAGTTAAGCTCTTATACTAGACCCACTGAAGGCGAAGCAACACATAATCTAGGGCAATCATAGATATGTAGGGGGGAAGGGAGAAGGAGAGAAGCAGGGGTGAGGAGAGAGGGAGAGATGAAGGTGGATGATGGGCAGGGATGTAGGGAGACAATCAAAAACGTGCCATACTCTTTACCCTCCCCTCAAGAAGTTAATAATACCTATGCAATCATTCAGTGCTGGAAAATTCATAATCTTGTATATATCTATATCTGTATGTTTATAAATATATCTGTATGAACATCTATAGCTATTGTAGGAAGAAATTATAGAAGAATCAAGGGACTACAGTGGGCAATATAGGAGTGACTCTGGATTAGAATCAAATACATATCATACTTTTACCTTATATGCATCTATGATTGTATAACAACTCAACTCCTTCACTAAAAAAAAAAAAAAAAACTCAGTTGACCATATCTGTGTGTTTGTCTCCGCCATATATTATTTTTAGGTCAATACCATGTTGTTTTATTACTATAACTCTATAATATAATTTGAAATCTGGTATGGTGATATCTCCAGCATTGCTACTTTTGTTTTGAATTCCTTTGGCTGCTCTGAATCTTTTGTTCCTCCATACGAGTTTTAGGACTGATTTCTGTAGAGATTTCTCAAAAAGTGAAAAATAGAACTTCTTTGAGTGTCATCTACACCACTGTTCCTCATCACTTATCAAAAATGGGGAGTGGTTGAAGGAAGAAGATCCTGGACTAGGATTGGCCTTAACTTGCTTTGTCAATATTCATGTATGCATAGATATGTAATGATTCCTTCCAGTATGTAAGAATATGTCGAACAATTAAGAAAACAAGAATTGAATTGAAAACAGCATATTTTGGAGAAGTGTGTGTTTTCCATGTTTAAAGCAGCATGTTTCACAATAGCTAAGTTGTGGAACCAGGTAAGATGTTTGTCAGCAGATGGATAGATATAATATATATATATATGTATATACATATATATATATGGTATGCATACACAATGGAGTTTTACTCAGTCAAAATGAAGAACAAAATTGTCTAATTTGTAGGAAAATATAAGGGAAAAGCAGAGCATAATGTTAAGCAAAATAGAATCAGAAAGACAAGCGTTGAATGTTTTCTCTATATATGGAAGCTAGAGAGAAAAAAACGAATAAAAGATCTCATGTAAATATATAAGACCATATGGTAGATGAAGTAGATCAAAGGAGGTGGGATTAGAGGAGGGTAAGGAGAGATAGTGGGGAGTGAAATTTGTCAATTTATGTTGTGTATATAGACAAATATGCCACAGTGAAACCCACTATGGTTTATAATTAATACCTACTAATAAAAATTTAAATACTTTAACAATGATATGGGTAGAAATGTTTCACAGATGCAGAAAATAAATGACGAATATTTTTGCTATTGTTCAAAATAAGACTGAAAAGCTCTCAGCTGGACTGATACAATTTGACATATATATTCTGTGTATAGCCTATGTACCACATGCCAGACAGGGGTGCTGCAGATATTAAGATACAAAAAGATTACCTGTATCAACTTTTGAAAGACATTTTTGGAAGGGAACATTGCAGTGAAATGTGATAAATTCCACAATGTTCATAAGCACAGTTGGCATGGGAATAAATGCAGGGCCTGACAATAGAGGAATGTGGATAGATTTCGGTGTAGGCAGACATTGGATAGACTTCTGCGGTAGACTTCTGTTTATAGAGATTTTGTCAGAACTTTGTCAAGGAACATAGCAATAGAATATAGACATGAGCTAAGAGCACAGTAAGAAAACTGCAGTTACTATATTATGACTTGCTGAAAGATGGAATGATAGGGATGACAGCTAAATTCAAAGCACAAATCCCTCTACAAGATACTAATATATTAGAAATATCTTTCTCATTTATACTTTAAGGGAAGACATTTTAATATTTAATACAATTTCAAGGCAGTGGTTTAAATTATTCTGCCATTGATGCTGATTAAAGCAGAGAAGGAGGCCACCGGGAAGGAAACATCTTGAGGAACATTGAACCCAGTGGACTCTGACAGATTTATCCACAGTGGAAGAGTGATTTCCTTCTGCAATTCATAGAACAAAAGGTGGAAGAAATCATTTGAAATTTCTAATTTCAAACTTAGGTGACTGACTCTTATGAAATAATCACAGATACAGGAGTAAAGCTGCCATATATCCTTATGAGAAAATATAGATAATGTAATGAGTAACTTACATCACACTCAGTCCCTGAATAACCATAAATTTAAGCAGCTTAAGGATTTTCAGCCTTTAGGAATTTAGGATGGCTCTTCAAGGGTAGAATTGGTGACCAGTGATTTCACAATAATATTGATTGAATCACATTATGGAAATACTGGAGCTGGAAATTTCTATTGGATCTTCAGAATTGTAGTACTAAAAATTAAAGACCATACCTTTATCCAGGGAATCAGAAGAGAAGGCTGTGACAGCAGAGTCAGCTACTTGTCTGTCCACACACTTTGCCATAACAATAGCCTTTTTAGTTTTGCACATTATCGTACAGGCAAAAAAATAATTATATTTCCCAGGCTCCCACACCCATAGGTGTGCCTTGTAAATTGGAATATGATCAGAAGTAATATATGTGTTTTCCAGGTCATGATGATTAGAATGTGAACTTAGAAATGAGAAACAAAATGGGGTAATTTTAATCATAAGCTGTAAGTCACAATTTGATTATGCAAAAGCAATGACAGACAGGCTGGGTCTTCAAAGTCAATCACAAATTGTGGATACTCAGATTATGAATACATGTGAAATACCCATCTAATTTAACATGTTGTCTTGTCACAACAAATCCATAAAACATGTTCTGAGGTCAGTCTCAATGTGTATATTATATTCATTTCCTAATTATTGTTATCCATGTATAAGTTGAAGAAGATTGCAGTGAATATATTTGACATTAGAACATAGTTTTCAGAAAAGTAACATTTGAATTCTATAATTTTAGTAAGGAGAATAAATACGGATATAATATTCAACAAAGCTTATTTGATTTGTGCACAAGCCCAAGAAAATTTGTCATTTGAAATAAGACTTGAAAAATGTACACAAGGACAACACCATCCCACTTATATTCTGTAAAATGTAATCCCATCTAATCCTGTATTTTATGTGTATGCTGATGGTTTCTTGATGAGAATTTGAATTAAACCTAAGCTTTCTTCTAAAGATAAGGAAAAGCATTAATAAATACTAAATGTCAAACTGATAATGCATCAAAGACTTTTGATTTTCAAGTACACTTATTTTTATATGTAAAAATAAAAGCACAATTATTCCACAACCAGTAAGTAAATATTTATAGTTTAATTATTCAACAATATTTATTACAGATAAGATATTCAAGCAACATACAAATTTAAAACTAAAATTAACACGAAATACCCTATTTATACCTTAAAGAAACATTAGAGGTAGTAATTTATCATTTTAAATGACAGAGAAGTGAATTAAGGAAAGGTTAAGTTACTCAGTTATATGCACTAATTGAAGCCTAGTTTGTCTAACTCCAACATATAATGCAATCATTACTGAACTATTATTCCCATTTATAATATCTAATACATGTTAATTATTTACCCCAGCAGAGACTAGGCTATGTCCTTTATATATGTCAATATTATCCCTGTTTTGAAGGTGAAAAATTGAAATTCATGTGGCCTATCATATGTTATGATATCTTTATTTAATCCCATGTCTGTCCAAAATGTAACTTTGTGCTTTTAACCACTATTTGGTATTATTTACGTATTTTAATGAAATATACCAAATTAAAAGAAAGCATTTAAATATAATCCATTAGCAAGTATATTTCATAGTGTCATATCTTTATTTATTAGCTATTAAGAATTAATTATCAAAATGATCAGGGGAGGCCTCATTCATTAAGGAAAATCATGACTGAATAATTAGAGTGTGCTCTGGGATATTCAATGATAAGATTGTTGTCTGAGTGCCTGAACAAAGCTTAGGTATTTATAGAGGTTGAGAAGGCCATATTTATTCCCATACCTTGCAAATAATCTGTCTCTGCAGTACTAGCACGCTAAATCAAAGATCTGATTTAATCTGTTGACATCAGGTAAAGTTAATGTCTGTTACTGAAATATTATCTGGAGAATATGATGCATTACTATAATCTTAGGTATTAAAACTTTCTCAAATTAATTTATTTAAATATGCTTTCTTCCTTTTTTCTCTTAAGAGAATTTTGAGTACATGGAGAGTCATGATGTATAATGATAAACTGTACGTTCTACACAGGTCTATAACATTTTTTAAAGTATACTTAAAATATATGTGCTATTGTAAAGTGGCTTATGATTCAGGTATAAGGCAATAGAAATAATTTATTTTTATTTATCAATACTTACCTAAGAGCATTTGTAGTTTCATCATTATCTGCAGTCTATATATGTTGATATACGTATATATACATGTAAGTATAAGTATTAATTTTTCATTGAAAACAAATGTCCATTAAACTCTGATATATTATGCACATTTTGCTTGTGGACATAGAAATTTGCCTCTATTTAAAAAGAGTCCCTTCTTCATTCTTCTCTTTTCTGGTGAGGGGTAGATTTCCTCAACTTTCTTCATCTGTGCTTTCCCCATCAGTAGCTTATGTTGCTCCTGATTTCATCTGTCTGCAGCAATATCACAAGATGCAATGACCAAAATGCCTAATGCCCACCTCTGTGGCATATTTTTCGTTTCAAAATATCTACCAGGTCCAAGCATCTAAGTCAATTCCAAGGCAAATAATCTCATAAAGTGGCCTGTGTTCCAACTTTATATGGGGAACTTACACTGATGTTAGGAAGTCTGTATCATATGTTTAATTACAAAAAAGCTAGAGTAATGAAACGACTACAACTCATAGAGCCAATGTTTTCACTCATTCTCAAAGCTTGTCCCGTGGATGGTAGTTTTAAGATTTATTCTTAAATTCCCATTTTGCTTCTCTTGTAAACAATTACATACAACCATGTAAGATTATCATTAGATGATTTTAGCCAGCTTTGAATATATCAGACCAAAACACAATATTTCTTATGAGCTTAATGTTTAATGTAGTGCTTTTAATGGTAACTATAGGAACACGTACAATATTAAGAGTCAAGAAGTGGAAAACTAACCAAGGCTCATTTTCTTGGGTCATTAATTTTTCAATGTAGTTGTACTTGGATTGTTCATAAAGATGCCTAAGAGCAGCAGAGACTCTTTCAAAATCACAGGGCAGGGTTTGTTCATCTTTCATGTTCTTTATGTAGGAAAAAGACATTTTGAATACATTATACAGATCACAAATAGTTTTTTCACCGTTAACAGGTCTATGGAGCTCAAAGAAAAATAAGAACTCTGAGATATATATATATATATGTATATATATATATATTAATCATACATATTACATCCAGGGAAACTCCATATTAAAATCACCTGATTAATAAGAATTTCAATACTAGAATTTTCCAAATGCTATAAGAGAAACATACTGTAAAAAAACTAGGAAAATAAAATATACTCCATTCAAGAATAACCTAATATGAAGTGAATAATCAAAAATTTGTGCATCTACAGGCAGGAAAATGTTATGTAAATATGGACCTACATTTAAGATATATTACAGTAAAATAGTTTTAATTTTAAAATATCCATGTGCTAGAGTATTTTTCATAGCTAGACCATACATTCAGCTAATGTTTATCAAATTCATTCATTGCACCAATTATTTTGACAAATTCTGATAGGAAATTAGCTCATAAATTGCCTTCAGAATTTATGCCAAATTGGGTGAATGTATAGCAGAGATAGAGGCATACTTGCTGAAATCACAAAGAAGGTTTTGTGTGAACCAAAGGAAAAGCAGAGAGTTTTATATAAAGAGCATTTACCTCCAACCCACCCTGGTTCAGATTTTCAGCTTGTTCATTCACCATAGGAATGTCAGGTAATACTGTGTTTGAATTCTATGTTCTATGATTTTTATCTGAATCACAATCTTTTTTTCTAAATGATTTTATTTACTAATCAAAACTATAGTACCTGATGTACTTGGTCAAGATAACTACTGGGAAGATTTGTGGAAGTACATAAAAGTGACCCTCTAGGTTGCCTCCAAGTCCATTAAACAATTATTGAACTTCCAATCAATAAATGGTCCCTGGGATACTGGAACAATTAAAAACAGACTAAAACTATATAAAAGAAATCTCATTGGCCGCCCAGGACAAGCTGTATTAGAAACCAGATTCTTGAAGTTGTTGTTCATCCTAGCCGGCTGAGCCATAGATCATGGAGAATTGTGTGAAATGAGTGTGGCTATGAGAAGCTCAAATCAAGTTTTAGCCATAAAAAACAGATCACAGAAATTTAAAGTAAGGAATCAGAACTCAAATTCATTAAGCTACAGTCTCATATGGTATATTAGTAAAGTCTCATAATGGACCAAGGGAGAAGCCCTCTAAGGTGGGGCACGTAGATTACATAACTAGAGAGTCCTCAAGGTGACTCTCTGGAACCTCAAAATTATCTTCAATATATGGTCATAAAAATCAATGGAGTAAAAGTGGAAATGATTTGAGATCAAAAGTTAATGCCAAATGTGTATTAATTGGGGAAAAGATCCCAAGAAATTCCCAAATGCCTGGGTAGAAGTATTGAAGTTTGTTAATATACAGACTATTATTGCAAATTGACATGACTAGAAGAGGCAAGCATTTATAATACCTATATCCTTTGGCAGCCCATAAAAGAAAACAAGCATAGAGACTTAAAGGACATTTCAGTGAGCAAGTTAGGTAACCTGTCTTGCATAGCTCCTTGATACCACTTCAATGCTCCAAACTCACATCTTTGCTACATGGAGTTTTCCTAAAAGCCAACCCCTTTCAATTCCTTTGTATCTTTTTTATGTCACCTGAAAACCTCATGCAATTTTCCTACAATTTATTTATAAGAATTAAAGTGTTTTCACATTAATGTACAACACTGTAATTATAACACTGATTTAGAATAATGGTTGTTAATTTTTTTATATTTAGCTACCAGATTGGACCACAATATAGGTTTTATGACTGTTACTTATTTAAATAAACCTCTATATAATTGATGATGATCTGACCAAGCATAGTATAGTTGTCCCTCAGCATCCATAGTGCATTAGTTCTAAGAATCAATGTGTATACCAAAATCTTCAGATACACATCCCTTAAATAAAAACAAATGATACTTTCAGATAATGCAAGCATATTCTCACTTTTACTTGGAATCATCTCTAAGTTACTTAAAGTACCTAACATATCATAAACACTGTATACATAGTTGTTATACTATATTATTTAGGGAATAATGTTGAGAAGAATATCTATACCTGTTGTAGAGATACAACCATCATAGGCAGAAGAATATAGTATAGAAGAGACACAGGGCTAAAAATGCTCAAATGAGTGTTGGCAAAGAGTGAAGGATTTGTGAAAAAGCAAAGGCCACAGCAGGGAATTCCCACAATTCCTTCAGGCACGTGGATTCAACATAGTGCTGAATTCAAGTGAATTTTCCTCTTGGGAACATTTTGGAATTTTTTCAAATATTTTCCATCTGTCCTGGGTTGAATCTGCAGATGTGGAACCTGTGCATAGGGAGAATGAAATGTAGATTTTAAAAAATCAATAAACTTCTAAACTTGTGGTTGTTAATCGAAAAATTTTGTTGCCTCTTGGTCCTTTCTTGAGCTGCCATTAATTCTCTAATTCACAGGACTATGAATATATATCTTCATAGTCTTTTCCTTTGCATCTAGCATATATTTTGTTAATGGTTCATTTGTCAGTCAAAATGTCAAGTGCTCTCTATCCCAGTTTTCATTGAACACTGACTTGTTCTCCCCAACCAGATTACACAGCCTTCTGAGCGCAGGACATGGGCTTGCCTCCATTATATATGCTGTACAGTGCTTTCCACCATGCCCAGCACAAAAATTTGAATGACATAAATATTGAGTTCAATTTTTTAGAAACTCTCTGCAGGTATATAGGAGCTATGACTTATTTGGTCTTCCCACAAACAGCATTTCTCATTTTTTAATGTGACACTCTGATAGATTTCTGCAACTTCAGCTTTTATTCTCAATATAAGTAACACTATTATGAAAGCCATTAAGTATATATATCATTATCTACTTTCTAGAATAATTCTTATCTATTTAAATATTATTTATTTTTAATATCTAATATATTAATAAAGCACAACATAAATATTTATTTTGCACAATAATTTCCTTCTAGAATTCCTCACTTATTCATTTCATGGTGAAAAGATCAAAGCATATGTTCTACTTCAACTAGACTGCCTTGTGATATTAACCATACAACCTCACCAGAAATTTAAATACATATTAACACAAACTGGCAATATTAATTCCAAATGCAAGTGGCTTTTCTAATTAGTGGTAAACTTTACTTGAATGAGTTAGTGAAGCATACCGTAGAAGAAAAGAAATAGTTCTTGCCAGGAAATAGAGTTTATTACTTTAATTTACTCAGGAAACTGTAGCACAATATGTAAATCATGAGAGTAATATAAAAAGGAAAAATATGTAGAATGGTATTTTATGAGCCCTTGGCTTATACTTGTCAGAAGAACAAAAAGTGCAATACTGAGAAGAATATAAAATTTCAGAGATTAATTAATTTAACCCAAGCATCACTGTTTAGTTATAAATGGACCTTTAAAAGTGTTTTTGGAAATATCTTAAGAAATGTTAAGTTAGTATCCCTTGCCTTAATATAATAATGCCTGAAATGAAAGACATGTTTATAGAATATATTATGTAATATTAAACAATTATTCTTCAAATTTAAGTGAAAAAAGCTGACAAATATAATGTTGGAAGAAGTATTTTCTTATGATGCTTCCATATTCCAATAAAACGTGAATGTTCCTGAGGGGGGAAATTTTCTCCAATAAGCATTCAAATACAATCAGCTCTGGTTCACGGGAAAGATTATATGTGATGATGATTATTTCTTAGGCTCTTTCATCAGACCTTACTAGTTTCCAAGTCTGGCTTTTCTTTAGAAAATGAATGAAGGAATGAATTCCTACATGATTTGGAATTGACATGTCCTCAAGCCTGGTGCAACCCGAGATTTCACTTGTAGTTAAATGGGTTTTGCATTTTCCAAACACCTTTGTATTTTCTAACACTTTTTGTAAAGACACAAGCAGAGCTCAATCACCACTGATCTTTCTCTCTTTCTAGTTTCCTAATGATACTATATGTCCTCTCTCACATCAGTTGAGGAAGAAGTATCATATAACTGGCTTGGATCAATGAGAATTGAGCATAAGTAGTATGATTCACATCCAGATCAGAACACTGATTTTTCTGTGCCTAGCATTCACTGCCCTATCTCCCGTGCCTCAGTGGCTTACAAAGGTCACACCATTGATATAGTGATGCAAATTTTCAGGATGACCTCAGTTTCAGCTAAAATTTATTCCTAAATCTGTGAACACAAGAATTCCCACCAATACACATTTAGCATGTACCACAAAAGGGGAAAATATGTTTCAGCTTACCCCCAGGTATTTTAAGGTGAATTTTCTGTTCCAATATTCCACCATAATCCATCATGGCTTTATGTCCTTCCTTAAATATATAGAGAAACCACATAACTCTGTGGTTCACTAAAGCAGAGCTCCTATGTAATAATTCGGACATGATAGTCTGATTTCCTTCCACGTTCTTACACTTCTATTCCACACATCCATTGCTCATCCATATAGGAGTGGAAAGCATCCCAAATATTGGCTGTTTGCTTAGGAACTGATGAGTGTTGTGGATTTTGCTAGATGCTTACTAGTTGCTTACCTTGTACTATTGCCATTTTTATTTTTCCCAATCCTCAGCTTTTCATTTTCATCACACTTCCTTAGACTATCACTCAAACACCCCAATGGCAAATGCTTAATGAGGCTGCTTGCTTGTCAACATCCTCTCAGGTGCCCTATTTCTTAGTGCCTACATTGTTTTCATTTTATTTTGTTTTAACAGTGTCTACAGCTCACGCTGTTTCCCTACATATTGATTCCGCTGTGGTACATCCAATTAGGCATTTACTAAGATACCAAACGGAACATGTTTTTTTGCAATGTTTTCATCAAGTAAGTTGTGTGATTTGATTTGAATTTTTATTTTTCATTTGATTTTTTTTCTGTTCTTTAACTTTTACAGTAGCCTAGCTTGAATGTTTTGAATTGAACATCCAATTTTTTTCTTATTTTTATTGGTGCATTATAGCTGTACATGTAGATAGGTTGTGTTGTCACATATCCATAGATTCACACAATGCAGCAATACAGTTTGGTCATTATCTGACCCCCCCACCAGCAACCTCACACCTCCATCTTCCCAACCCCCATTCCCTTGCCTCTCTTTGTGTATCATATATTTTTCCTAAGATACTCAAATATAGTTACATGATTCTTATACCTATGAAAAACATTTTTATATACATAACAATAATGTATATAGTGGCATACTTATACATGCTTGGAATGTACCTTGTTTTAACTCATTACCAACGTTTCCCCTTCTTTTCCCTTATTATCATCCCTTGTTCTTTCTAGATATTTTAGACAGCAGGACCAAGCATTTACATTTTTGTAAAGGCACACTTACAATTTTTGAAGGAAAATGTAGGTAAAAACTGGTCATTCAATGGTATTGCAGACTCAAATAAAATCAGTAAGACATTTCTTCTGTAATACTTGCTTGTGTGACTTTGTTCCAAAACAACTAATAAATTAGGAAACAGCAAAAACAATGTGAATATTGAGTTTACTTATGTGCAGTTTTGTTTGCAGGAAACATCAGATGGATGCAGAAAATTGCCCTCATCTCAGCAGAGTCACCAGAGTATACATAAAACACACAAACGCAGGTAGCCCATACACCTACCAATGATGCAATGCATTGCATGTGTTATGAGCTAACCCAGTCTCATCTGCTATTGTACTTCCCAGGCATAATCATAAAACCTTCTTCCCACCACTTTACAGTAACTCTCAGATTCCACTGCTTCCTACCTTATTTCTGAAAGCCAACTTTAGTTATTTTCAAGGTCAATCCACATTATATATATATATATATATGTATATATATATATATATATAAAATCTCCACATTATATATAAATTATAATATGTTATAATTCATATATAAATCCACATCATATATATATATATATATATATATATATATATAAAATTTTTCATGTAAAATATGCTATTATGCTATCATGTTTCAATCTGTTAATATGTCATCAGGGAAGTTTTGGGTATGATGTCCTCAACACCACTTTGCCACATTTCCTTCATGATTTTATTATTTAATTTTGTAGAGTATAATTAAAATAAAAAAAACCTATTACATTTTCTATGGTGAAAAAGACAGTGAGCACTGAAGTCAACAATGAAACCGGTAGGATCTGAGTCGGAACAGTTGCCAGGAGCCCACACATGAACTTATTCTAATGGGAATGTGCACTGGGGTAACTGCATATAGGAAGGAGAGCCTCAAAGGAAACATTGAGGGATGTGAGTTCAGTGTGTAGAACTGCAGGCGGACAATCCCAGTGTGCAGCAATCAGAAAGCAATTTATTCAATTCAGAATCGTAAGCAAAATGTGTAGAAAAGGCTGCTGCCCATGCTAACAGGCCTCAGACCTTTCTGATTATCATAAGCTGGAAAATTACATTCATGTTTAGAACCTTAATGCTTCCAGTGGCATGGCATTCCTTTCAGTGCAACACAAACTCTAAGAGCAAATATGAACTAATTACATGTGTATAAAGATTAAAAACAAGGAGGAGACACTGCCATTGTATGCTTTGAAGCAATGTGTTAAACCCATAAACTCAGGCACTTGCAAACAAGAAATGATACATGTGTATATGTAAATTCAGATTTGTCCAAGGGTAGCATAGTACTAGATATTTACTAGGACACATTTTAAAATCCTGATTATTTAACACATGGCACATGAAAACAAAACTATAGCTTAGCAGCATAACTAGTATGGTGTTAATACTGTATTTTTTCCTTGATTCTCCATGTTTCACCTTTTTGGTTATCCTAAATCCAATCCTGAGTGCATTGTGCCTTCATATTTTCTACAAAACAATTATTGTTTTGTAATTTTGTTAGACTTCATGAAGAAAAATACATCAGTGATTCTTTTTTTCTTTCTGTGTGGTTTACCACAGAAGGAAGCTCTTTTAGTCAATTTTTTCATTGCTGTGACTCAAGGAACCAGCATGAATAATTTTAGGAAGAAAAAATTATTTGGGGGTTCACGATTTTAGAGGTCTTTGTCCATGGAAGCTCGGCTCTATTCCTCGGGGCTCCAGATGAGGCAGACCATCAAGGCAGAAGATGTGTCAGAGGGAAGCACTTCACATGATAATTAGAAAAGAGAGAAAGATGGACTCCATTGATCAGATACAGAATATGTATCCCAAAGACACAACCCTAATGACCCATCTTCTCCAGCCACACCCTACTTTACCAACAGTTGCCAGGTAACCGCTATCAGGGGATTAACTTACTGATTGGGTTAAGGCTCTCATAACCTCTTTTACCTCTGAGTCTTCCTGCATTGTGTCACACATGAGCTTTTCCGGTCATCTCACATCCAAACCATAACAGAAGCCTCAGAATTTCTGTAATAAATAGGTCAATTTATAGAAATTAATGTAGAATTAGTAAGTGGATATATAATTATATTTGAAATTGAATTTAATATAGTATCTTCAATTATGATATCATGAATCTTTTTTGCACAAATTTGAGTTCAAGGACGGAGAGTCAATATACCAAAAAGATATGCACTAAAATTACTTTATGCAATATTTGGGTGTTTCTATTAACATGAAAAAGCTAATTTAGGGACTGGAATGGTGGCTCGATGGTTACAGTGCTTGCCCGACATGTGCAAGAATGCAAGTTTGAACCCCAGCACCCAGTACACAACAAAGTGTCCGAGGAATGAAAGTCACATGAAAAATTAATAAAAAAATTGCTTCTCTCTTTCTCTCTCTCTCTGTCCCTCTTTCTTAAAAAAAAAAAAGCTAATTTATATGAAATAGTAATTTTAAGTGGTTTTGAACATGTTGGGTTTTTTTTTTCTTTACTGATTTAAACCCCTCTTTCTTCAATTACTTGTCAATATTCATTTGTTTATTCATCATTTAACAGTAAATATTTATTAATGCCTAACATAAGTCAGCAGATTTTCCATGGAATAAAATAAGCAAAATACTATGACAGTGTATGATGTGCGTATGTATTTATATTTTTATATTATATATATTTTTTTGCCCAGAGTCATAAGAAAAATTAGGTAAAAGAATGTTGATTGATGATAAAGATTAAGAAAATTCACTATGAGAGCTATCTTTGAGCTAAGAACTAAAAGTGATGGCATAGTAAACTGTGAAGTACTAGAACTCAAGTTCCCAGGCAAAGGAAGCAGCAAAGGCCAAGGACCTCAGGCTCCACAATGCCTGGAAACTTCACAGCAAACATGGAGGCCAGACCAGACAAGACACTGACAGATGAAAACAAAGGGTGCTTATTGCCAGATGGTATCTTATAGTGTACAGACAATGGAATCTAGGTTGCTTTTTCCACTGTAAGATTAAGAAGGAAAATCACTGGACATATTTGAACTTAAGATTTAAAGAATCTTTTATAGAATTAAAAAGTTCACTGTGTTTGTAGAATAGAGAATAACTGTGGCGTAAGATGAACAATTGCATTTCTATTGCAATGATTCAGCAGATGGTGATAGTTTAGATTGGTGATTTAATCACCTTTTTCCTTTCTATTACTAAAAGATTTGAAAAGAACAATTATAGAGGAGGAAATGCTTATTTAGGGGCTCATGGTTTCAGAGGTCTTAGACCATAGACCACTGGTTCCATTCTTCAGGAATCAAGGGGAACATAAAGGCAGAAGAGTGTGGCAGAGGAATAGGGTCAAGGCATCAAATCTCTACTTTCCAAATATAAAATCTGCACCCCAAAGCCATGCCTCCAGGGACCCACCTCATCCAGTCACACCTTCCCTGCCTTCAGTTATCAAGTTAATCCCTACGAGGAGATCAACTCACTGAATGGTTTAAGGCTATCATAACCCAATCATCTTACCAAATAAACCTTCTTACACTGTCTCACACACGAGCTTTTGGGGGATACTTCACAACCAAACCATAACAATTAGGATTGCATTGGCATAGGTAATAAGGTGCCAGAATTTGTATATTTTTGAGGTAAATGTCAGGTGAGACAGAGAAAAAAATGAAGGATTTTGTAAATAACTCCAGGATTAGGACCTGAGAAATTGCAATAATGGAATTGCCAGATAATGAGAGGATGAATAACAAAGATTTATCATTTGAAAAAAGAAATGTTGTGTATTATATTTAGGCACACTATGACAGTACAGCTATTATATTCAAATGGCAAGGAGTGACTTTGTTTGCTCAGGCTCCTGTAACAAAATTCTATAGACTTGGTGACTTACTGTTTTAGTCAGCTTTTTCATTGCTGTGACCCAAGATCCCAACAAGAGCAATTTTAGAAAGAAAGGCTTACTTGGGGGCCCTAAGTTTCAGAAGTCTTAGTCCATAGACGACCAGTTCTATTCCTTGGGACTTCAGGTAACACAGGACATGATGGTGGAAGAATGTGGACGAGGGAAGATGGTGAGGGCATGGCTCCAGAAAGCAGAGAAACTTCACATACAAAATATGAAGCCAAAAGGCAAGCCTCCAACGACTCTCCTCCTCCAGCCTCACCCTGCCTGTTTACAGTTACCACTTAACCCCTACAGGAGATTAATTCACTGATTGGGTTAAGGCTCTCATAACCCAATCATTTTACCTCTTGGTTATTTTGCATTGGCTCACATATTGAGTTTTGGGGAACACCTTTCATCCAAACCATAATACTTATAAACAACAGAAACATATATTTTACAGTTCTAGGGGTGTGAAGTACCAGATACAGACACTAGCATATTTAGTGTGTGGTAAGGTAACTTCCTCATAGATAGCAGTCCTCCCAATTCAACCTGGTAGAGCAAATAGATAAAGAATATCTCTGAGGTCTCTTTTATAAAGACACTAATACCATTCATGACAGGTGTACCTTCATGTTAAAATCATCTCCCAAAACTCAGTCTCCTCATATCATCACAATGGGATATAAAGTTTCATCATATAACTATTGGGGGATATGAATTCCCCAAAATATATACAGTCCATAGAAGTTGTGTATATGAATTTGGACATCAGAGTGATTTCCAGGATGAGTAAATGTATTGTAATGTATTATCACCATTATCATTTAAAGGGAATTTAGAAAAAAATATAAAGGGTATATAGAGAATTACAATACAAAAACACAAAGGATAGGAGTAAGGTTCAAGCCCCATGAGTCACAGGAAATTTAAACTCGACAATCTAACAGATGATCAGAAAAATAATATGGACTAAGAAGAAATCATCAGCATTGAGTGAAATAAAAAGTTATGAGAGTGAAGTATATAAACACAGTATAACAAAGAATCATTGCATGAAAAGAATGATGTCTGCTTTCTCAAATATTGCAGATAAATTATGAAAGAGAAAACAGCAATTCTTTTTCCCTAAGGACAATCTTCAAGAAAGCAATGACAGAGGAAATCTAAGACTAAAAGTATTATAACCTGTGAAGTGTATGTGTAGCTGAAACCCTAGGGAATGGCAAAGATATTTCTTTTGAGCACTGGTGGAGATTCTCAAGGCTTGAATGCTGTTGGCAGGTTTGTGGTTTGAGCAGGTGTCTTTTACACATGCCCAAACTTTCAGGACTAAGAAGATGACTCTGGTGAAGTGTGACATCACCAAAGTACATTTCATTGTAGGTAATGGAAGACTCACTGGGGCCGACAGATCCTGTTCTAGCAGACTGACTTGTTGAGCAACCTCAAGAAAGCAGGTCAGATTACAACTGAGGAATCTATGATGTCCACCCACCTGAACATTGTAGACCTAGTTGGATTAACAACTTCTGTGCCACTGATATTGACTCCACCTACACTAGATCATAGGGATTATGGATCATATTATTACTGCTGCTTAAAGCCATCAGAGGACATCTGCCACTGTTTGTACCTGGCTCTTGTAACCTCTCTATTCTATGAGACTGGCTGGGTTTTCATTCCTGAATATCTTCCAGGTGATGACTAGGGAATTCCTTTGTCACCAGTTCAGGGAGACAAGGAGCTGTGATTCTTATGTCAGCAGCATCATTGTAGCAGAGTTTATAAATCACAGTAACAAAAAAACCAATATCTTCACAAGACATCAAAACATCATATAAAGCATCTAGGATATGACAACTGGGACACCACGTTGGGGCATATGCAGTGGAGTGGAACACTGGCAGCCTTTGACCAAATCTCAGGTTGCAGGAAAGGTATGGAAGCACTGATGATGTCTTTGGAAGGAATTCTAGACACCCAACCTTGAGGTAAGCCTGCCTCTGTGGCAACCAGCCAATGTCCCTGCCCCTCGGTGGCGTGTGCCCAGATGATGAAAGATTTAACTAAGGCAATGGATGAGAAAGAAAGTTAATTAAGCTTTGAAACAAAGATGATATAGTTTCATGAATAAATAAAAGGTAAAGGAGCTTCTAGCTCATGACACCCCAATCTCTAAGAGTGGTTTGTATAGCGGCCATGATGAATATAGATGCCCTAACTACAGGAATAAATGCTGCTCATCCCACAAATCCCCATAGCATTGACCATCTAGGGAACTAAATGCTGGTTAAAACCAGCTTGAAGACCTGGCCAAGGGTCAAATTGAGGCAGCCAGGGTTATATTGGGGGATATGCTAGCCAAAGTAATTCTAACCTTGGGACTATAAGAACTCTAGCCAACTTAACTATGATTAGTATTCAAGATCTTGTCCTCATTAGGAGATTTTAGACTTGTTCAAGGTGCCTGGAATACATGGAGGACAGACAGCAGTCTGATGGTTTCTGCATCCCATCTGTTTTGATAGTCTCAGATAACATCCCTGGCTTAGACTTCAGTATTGGGATCAACATAGCACTCACTGCCATCTGCATAACTTGTAAACAAATGAAAGTGCTAACGGTGTTCACTAAGTATTTTATCATTGAGAGTAGATAGTTACTGTTCCTTCATGGTAGGACAGGCAGCAAAGGCCAATGCCGCCAACATTTTTGAGGAGCACTAACCATTTGAGACCTGCAGGCAAATGTTGAGCATCTGGTGGAAAAGATAAAAACAACTGTGCAAGGCACTTGGTATTAAGGAATGAGAAGTGAAATGAGAACTATGCCACCAACTTCATTTTCAAGCTGCACTCTGAGGAGAGGAAGGGCATCTTCAACAAAATGTTGGCTACCCGCAGTTGGTGGGAACCGAACTCCCCTTCACAGGAATTTTACCATTAAGATGAGTGCCAAGGCTAGGAGTTGGATGTGTGGGGAAAATCTAGGAGAATTAGTGTGATGAATAGATCTTTTCAATACTCCAGATTGAACTATTATCTGGTATGTGTAGGAGGACCCTGATCTTTCAACCAGTGACCAAGCTGAAGGTCCAGGTCTAGATACAGTTACACAGGGCTGCTTATCCTGTAGACCAAGCTAGCAATGATTTTTTTTTCTTTGTAGAAAAAAAAATTTCTCTATAAATTCCAAAATTTTACAACATATCATGTGAAAACCAAAGTGTTTTTTAAAGGCAACATTAAGAATCAGACAATACACAATAAAATATAAAACGATCTGGGGGAAATAGTGTATGACACTTCAAAGTGAGATATCATAATTCCTATTATAGTTTTCTATCATTCAAATGAGTGATACAAAGAGAACGTTCCCACTCTGACAACCATGGTTTTAAAGGAAATAAAGTTTTGATAGCAGCTTATGTGAAACCTACTCTAGAAACATACACTAGAGTATGGAGGCTAGTATTGCAAAAATTTTAAATGAGAGAATATTTTAGCACAGAATATTCTCTGTTTGACAAAGGTGATGAATAGAAGTTAAGTATATTTCTGCAGCAATTAGTCGTTGTTGTACTGAGACAGGTCGGGAAGCTGATGATAGCAAGCATGGATCTTAAGAGCATTTTATTTCTCTTTGAACAGACACTGGATGCCCTCATGTGGTTTCCACATTTTGAAAGAAACATCTGCCTTCCCCCAAATCTCAGAAAAAAAGTTCAGCCTTCTCTTTTGGTTGTTACTAAACAAAGTCACCCCAGCAAATTATTTCCTGGACCACGAAGTGCCCTATTGTAACATAAGGCTCTTTAACGACAGGATGAGTCTAAGGAAGAGTGAGTTTTCATCTAAGTAGACATTTGATTGATATCTGTGAACAACTTAAGTTTATGGCAGAGGGAGGATTTTCTTCCTTTTGCAGATTCAAATCAAAAGCAATGTGGTTAACAAAAAAAGCAATCCTTGCTACTATCAAAATAAAGCATCACACCATTTATTTCTTAAAAATAATATCAATGAATAAAGATGGCCCAAAAGTTTCCAGCAAAGTTAGACTCTAAATCCTTAATTATATGTATGGCATGATTTTTACATAGATGATATAAAAGTTTAATAAAGTAATATGTGCATTTTTAATCAAGGTCTAATTATGGTAGTGTTTAATGATGGTGATAACTAGAAGAAGATGTTGAAAGAGTAGATAAAATGTGACACATTACACACTCTTAGATGCAACCTTTGCCCAGCTTCCAATTGAAAGAGCCAAAATTACTTTTTTCCCGTACTAGACATGTTTCTCCTTCTAGGCCTAAAATCAATTACTCTCAGCATGGAGTAATTAAATGAACTAATTAGATGTTGATGCAAATTGAGACTACACTGTTTTTGAAAACTTCTTGGACTACACATTGACTACCAACTCTCTGTTATGGTAAGTATTCTGCTTCTTTTTTGGTTGCTTTCTGGAAAATAATGCTTGTATAGGAAAGAATAATCACTTGTACGTTTTAATTGATTTTATTCCCAAAATTGACGGGTTTTCTAAAATTTGAATTCACAATGAAACATACCTGACTCTGCTGTCAACTCTAGTACACAGGGTAATTTCATTTCAATCATTTAGAAGACATCATGCTGTGAAATGATTTAAATTTGTTCCTGTTGTAAATCTAAATTACTATGTTGGTCTCCGGCTTATTGTATTAAGATGCATTTTCACCTAATATTTTTGCGTTTGTTTATGATTTTCTTAAATCTTTATTTGAATTGATAATGTAGTTGTACTCTTCAAATGTTGTGAAAAGTCTAATGCTGTGAGGTAGAAAGTCAAATCAAATCAAATCAAATCACAATAAAGAATGAAGCCAAGGCCATTTCTCTAGAGTAAATATGTATTGTTGTATATGACTAAAGAGATTACAGATGTTTATTATATTTTCAAATTTCATTATACTTTAATGCATATAGATATATTTATCTCTTATAGTAAATATATCCTTTTCCTTACAAATATAAAATATTTTCTTATGAAAGCAATTAGGTAATTCATGCAGCGTGGGACCTCTTACACCATCTAAATAAAATTTGATGCAGGTCAATAACCCTTGACTTGAGATTCTATGCTGACCAAAGAGAAAACTGTTCTGTGCTCTCATCTCTGTGTGCATGTGTGTTTGTATATGTATGTGTTTGTGTGTGTGCATGTGTGTGTGTGTGTGTGTGTGTGCATGCTTGTGTGTGTTGGTCAGTTTTTTCTGCACTGCTACCAAAAAGACTTGACAAGAACAATTGAGGAGGAGAAATTTATTTGGGGGCTCATGGTTTCAGAGGTCTCAGTCCATTGATAGCAGACTCCATTCCTTGGGTTCAAGGTAAGACAGACCATCATGGCCGAAGAGTATGACACAGTAAAGTGTCTCAAGATATGGCAACAAGGAGCAAGAGAAAGAGTCTCTCCTCACTATGGACGAAATATAACCCCCAAGTGCATGGTCCCAGTAACCCACCACCTCCAACCACACACTTCCTTCCTACAGTTACCATCCAGCTAATCCCTCTCAGGGGATGAATACACTGATTAGGTGAAGAGTCTCATAACCCAATCACTTCACCTCAAAGCTCTCTTTCATTGTTTCATACATGAACTTTCAGGGGATAACTCACATCTACACCACAGCACTCCATATGTGGAATCCACAAATTCAGAGGACAGGTTTTCTGTATAAACACAATCTTATACTTTCTTGTAAACTATGTACATCATATTAATTAAATAAGAGAAATCCAAGCTTAGAAAAATGGAACTTATTGAAAAGGTTGGATAATAAGACTCAAGAGGGACCTGGATACTTCAGTACATATTTATGATGCATACTGATTAAATAGGTAATTAAAACTTCAATGTCATTATCATTACTTTGAAAAATATCAGAATGCATTGCAAATATGTATATAATTATTACCTGTTAATCAAAGAGTTTTTAAGAGAGCTGGAGTGGTTGCTCAGAGGTTAGAGCTCTTGCCTGTCATACACAAGTACCCAAGTTTGAACCTCAGTGCCACATCACAGCTGAGTGTTAGAAAAACCAGAATCAGATGAAAAATAAATGAAAATTATTTCTCTCTCTCTCTTTCTCTCTCGCTCTCTCACTTCCCTCTCTCTCTCTCAAAACAAACAAAAATAAAAGCTTTTAAAAGATCAAGGGAGATGGAAATACTAACTACCCTGATTTGATCAAGGCACATGGTAAACATATATTGAATTATCACACTGTACACTACAAGTATGTACAAGTAAAGTAATAATTAATAAAGGTAAAAATAATTTTAAAAAGAAAGGCCTGGAATAAAGGAGCAAACTTACCCTCAGTGACAGGGACTCTGTAATCCTTTCTGAGACAACTGGAGTTAGCAATATTCATCTCCAGGTTATCTCCACCCTAGGATCTCACTGCACTAAATTGAAACACTGAGACCAAAGATACTGCTCAGTTTCCATTGCATGTTTACGGCTAGATGAATCAGGGCAAGCCAGGAGTGCTTGATTCATATAGCACATCAGCACATATGTGACCACAGCTTTGCTGCAAAAGACAGGAAACTCTCATACTCATGTGATTAAATTTCCCAAGTAGGCGTTTTTTTCTAATAACAGGGAAAAATCATAATAGGTTGAAAACAGCTGCCTTTTAGGGGACTATTAACATGCTAATAGCACACATAGAAGTAAATACTTTGAGATTAGCTAAAATGACTAGAAGAGAAAAGAAATGGCCTATTTTAATTTTAACCATATACTTTAGAAACACATTTCACTAAATTTTTCTCTGTCAACACTCTACCAGTACCAGAACTTTAGATTGCTCTTTACAAAATTTTATTGAGGAGTTGTGTTATTGTACAATCATAAAGGCATGTGTGGTATAGTAACAATGTGATATGCCCCTGATCCTAATTCAGAATCACCCCCATGTTACCCACACCTCAGTCTCCTGACTCTTTTATATTTTCCTCCATAAAAGCTACTGATGAATATATACATTTGTTCATTTTCCAGAATTAAATGATTTAGTTTCTCGGGGATTAAAGAGTAAATTACATTATTGATCCCCACCAGATCCCTCCCTATCATCCTGCCCTCTCCTAACCTCCCCCACAACATACATATATATTTCTCCTGGGTTATGTGTTGCTTCAACTTTGGTGAGTCTAGTACATGGGCTTGACCTTTCACTCAAGCCTTCGTTTTGTTCTAACCTCCACAAATGAGGAGAAACATTTGATTCTTGAGTCTCTGGGTTTGTCCAGTTTTGCTCAGCATAATTTCTTCCATTGCTATTCATTTATCTTCAATTGTCATGATTTCATTTTTTCTAATAGCTGAATAAAACTCCATAGAATGTATGTATCACAGATTTTGTATCCATTCATCCAGTGAGTGGTATCTAGGTTGATTCCATAATTTAGCTATTGTAAACTGAGCTGCTATGCACATTGATCTTGTTATGTCACTGTAATGTACTGATTCTAGTCTCTCTGGGAAAATACCCAGCACAGAGATAGCTGGTCTTACAGTGGATCCATCCCTAAGTTTTTGAGAATTCTCCACACTGCTTTCCAGAGTGGTTGTACCAGTCTGCAGTTCCAACAACAGTTCCTATCTCCCCTCCAGCATCTGTTACTTTTTATATTCTTCATCGTTGCCAATCTGATTGGAGTGAGGTAAAATCTTAATGTAGTTTTGTTTGCATATCTCTGATTACTAGTGATTTAGAACACATTCTCTTCTTGCACCTATTTCCATCCCATTCAACATAACACCTAAGATATAGTGTTAGTTTCTTAATTTCCATTGCACCTTACTTAGAAATGTACTTATTGTGAACTTTCTCTCAATCTCTAATAAACACACAGTTTCTAGTTTGGCCAGAATCATGTCTCCAATGCAGACAAGAAGTTCATGCAACAAGCATAGAATGCAAATACTGAGGAAACCAATATTTGAGGAAATAGGAAAATTGAAGACTTTCAGGCCAGTAAGAAGTTACTTTGTGGAATGTGTCTAATATTGGGTCAAACTGAATTCAGAAGAGTTGAAGTACTTCTAATAACTAGAGTAGGGAATTTATAGATGGAGCTAAACATGGAATATGAGAGAAGCCAACCAAAGAGAAGGTAAGGGTCACATGGCATTCTCTCTCTACAGTGACCACCAGCAAAATCAAGTTATATGGTCAGTCTATGTCTATGATCATTAGTGGATTTGGCAAAGTACACTCATTCTTAACAAGAGACCTGGGAACTTAATTTCCTGTAAAAGAAAAATATACAACTACCATGGAGGAAATTAATTTTTAACCATGTAAAACTCATCAGTATTTACTAACCTACTAGGTCATGTAGCTGGCCCACTCATGGTTTGGATCCTTCAAATATTTATTTCTTTGTGCTGTACTCCAGTGGCCTGTTCCCTACTGTTCCACTCTGTAGGGAGGTTCATCAAATGCCCAAAACACAGCCTTTTTTTTGTAGTCACAATGTTCATACACTTTAATGCACACTTTGTGGCATGATTTGAATGCAAGTGATATGCAGACTTTTATATATCCATTATACATTGATATTTATAATTTATTTTCTTTAATAGAACATCCATTTATGGGCAAGGGTTTGATTTAAAATAAATCTCAATCAGAAAAGTCAATATAACTTATTATCAATGGATAGACTATTTTTTATTGGAAGATAGATTCTTATGTTGCCATACTATGCCTATATAAGTAAATTATAATATTATCAAACAACCTGAAATATTTAATTAATATATTCAGTCCATCTAGATAATTCAAATAAACTGATTTTTCTCAGATTAATGTTAAACATGACAACTTTTATTAGCAAACCCTCTGCACTTAATCACTTGCTCTACCAATGACCCCCATCGCCTCTTTGCTTTGAAGCATGTTGATTGATGCCCAGGGCACATCAACTGCCTGTGGCAGGTCATCTGTCCTCTGGATGGACACTAACTTCTTCCAGCACATGAGCTTTAGACTTGCAGAAAAATGGAATGACTTTTCATCATAGCCAATTATGTTATCTATGCTTAAAATTATAGCAAGGACACTTAAACATTATGAAGAAAAATGAAAAACTCAAATGCATTTCAAATAGCAGGTTATTTATTGATACAAACTTTTGTATCAATTTGTAAGGTGATAAATGGAATACAGAGAAAAATACGTATGCGTTGGATACCTGAAAAATTTAGGATGTAAAAATAAAAAGGTGTCAACACTTAGATTGCCGTGCAGTAATGCATTCTGTTTTCACGGTGAAAATATTAAACTCCGAAGTAATAAATAAAATACTATGAGTATATTTTATGCGGTGGTTAAGGTATCAAACGTCATTTAGCCAATCTGGACCTGTAATGATGTATTTTCTTCACAGCAAATGTGTTTTGTTATATAATAGATTATGCAAATACCTATCTGTAGATGTATGCACACACTTTAGCACACTACCTCATACACATGCACATAAATTTATTTGTAGTTTTTGTTATTCACTTTTCAACTCAGAAATTAAAACAATCTAGTAAGGGTTTTACTCTGACCCAAATCATTATTTCTATTGCATTTGATCCTTGCAGCCAAATAAAAGGAAAACAAAACATAAACCTTGACTTTAGCCATCAATTACTTTTTTAGAATGACAGGTTTGGTGTTCTCAAACCAAAATACCTCAGGTAAAAATTTACTGTTGTTTTCAATGTTAGAAAAGTGAATTGTGTTGTCTCTGTTCTATCTGTCCTCACTAATATTGTATTGAAAAGTGAAGTGTAAAACTGTAACTTAAGGAACAATTGCTCTTGTTGTTCTTAAGGCAGTATGCCGTGAAATCTTGTACATTTTGAGGTAAATTGTTTCATTTTTTCTTCACTGGGCATGAGTGTCTTATCACAAAGAATATGAATGCATGGGTGAAGAAGGTATAAGTTTTTTCATGATATTTCAAGAGAGAGATCTAACATCAGCATTTAACAAAATAGTCTATTCAGTTTTACTGCAGATCACTATTATGTAGTACAATTTTCTATTGTGATGGCAACAAAGAAAAATTTTCACACACACACACACACACACACAATAATACTTAAGGAAAACTTTACTCAAGATGCAAGAACGCGGTCTGAACTCAACTCCATCAATGTAAAGGGAAGGAGGATATTAAAGGCTGTGATGGGGGGAGGCTGTGTATGCTAATTGGCCTTCCCAACACAAAAGTAAACTTTCTCATGTTTTCAAGTTGCCCTCTGTGTTAGCCTTCCACCCTATCACAAACTGGGAGATCAGAGTACTATTTTCCTTAATATTTATATTCTAAAAGAGTGTTCCAAGGTCCTTGTGAAAGACAGTGGTGGGTTGTAAAACTGGAGAGAGGTTTTATAGAGATTTACATATATATTAAAGGGGCAGAAAAAGAATTTACGATTATGAGTTGTTTAAAAAATGCTGTAGTAAAGGCAAAATCAAGGCTAGAAGATGGAGTAAGTTGGTATAAAGTTCAGTCAAGCTGAGTGAGAGGAACATTAGGCTGCCATAATTATTAAGGATGCTGTCCCTACAGAGGGGAAGACTGTCACTAGACTCATGGGGCTACAGAGCTCTTCAGCTGTGGTATCAGAACTGAATTATTGAATATTTAACTCATTTAAATTTGGTTAAGTTAACTTTTATTTAATTAACTGCTAGCATAGGTAAGATTAATTCATAATCTTTATGGACTTGAACAAAGGTTGAAATCTTGGTTGAAAATGAGAAAAAATAGATGCAGTATGAAATATCTACAATTATGTCTAGTGTAACTTGTGCATTTTTATTGCCATTCTCTATTTTCTGTGTGTTTCTGTGTTATATTCTTTCACTTACAACAAAGGATTGAAAATGTGAACAAGAAGTTATACTAATGTGAAATTTCAAATAACACTATGGAATTTCATGAGAGAGATAAGGAAATTACCAAAATTTGTATTTTTGCTTTGGTTTCAACTTTGTTATATAATACTTAAGATATAAAACATAATGTTTACACCAGGGATTATCTTGCACTTTCCCTAAAAAAAAAATGTTACAATTAGTTGTTTATCTTGCTTTTTTTTCCTGATTAATTGACATGGTAAATTACCCAGGTTCATATTTATTTTCCCTGTGTTAATCCAAATTTTGTTGAAGTAGACAGAAATTTTCAGGAGAAATTCCTCTCCGTAGTCTCTCATTTTTCTAGCTTTTTTTTTTTTGAAGATGTACACCATCATCTTAAGGTCAAGTTGTATGTTGTTAACACCTTTTCTATTCCATTCTCTCTAGTACCTGGAGGAGCCATCAAGTTTCTCCCACTTGTGAGGGCAACCTCTCCGCTGATTGCTTCTCCCTACCTCAGTCTAACATCAAGGGAAAGCTATCCCCAGCCAGTCATCACAGAGGACCACAGCAGCAACGGTGACAATTATAACAAAACAGACACTCCTTTGGTTATGACCACTTGTTCCAGTTAATAAGGTGCCAAAATATAAAGACCATTTATATTCCCAGAATCCCATTTTAGCAAACATAATCTAGAACAAGCAAAGAAAATAGAATTCAATCTAACTTACAGATACAGAAGTAAAGCATCTTAAGGAAGGAAGGAAGGAGAAAAAGAACAAAAACGATGATGGAAAGGTAACAATGGCAAAGCTTAATACAATATATTCATTTAAGATTGAGGACCAAGATGAAATCATGTTTTTAATGTTGTTATTTGGTAATATAATCCATCATTTCACTATGCCAAAGAAACTATATAAGAGTTTATGCATAATTCTAGCTTACAGTACAGTCAAACTGGGAAGAAAGGTTCAAAATTCAGAGTCATCTGATCCAAGTTCAGAAACTGGCACTGTGAAAGTATTGCTGTGTTTATTTGGTAAGTTTTGTAACATCTCTGTGCCTATATTTTAACCTATAAAGCTGGTATAATATAAGTGCTTGCCTCATAGGATTAATTGGAGGGTGAGAAAGAGGGTAAATTTAGTGCATTTTATTGAGTACCTGGCATATGATAAATCCTCAATACATGTTTGATTGTTAATATTACCTTATTGTCTACATGCATGCTTGCAAGAATGTATGCATTTGCTTTCTACTTTAATTCTAATCTTCAGGATGCTTCTTTTTTCATTTCAAGAGTTGCTCTTCAGATTTGACTGTTAAATCTTTGTTATATTACAGATGTCTGTAAAGTTTCAGTCTCATTCATATTCCCAGCTACCTATTAGACATAACAATCAGGTTGTCCTTGGAAAGAACACTAAATCCCATCTAAAATAATTAACATGCCTCCGTTCCTCCACCTACAATCATTGTAGTCTCTTCCCTACACTGTGTGCTGTGTCCACATCCACTGTAGCAGCACTGATTGTAAAAGCACCTGAAACCTATAGCTGTTGTTCATACTTTTTTAAATTGGTTCAGCATCATTTTACATAATGAAGGGATTCATTGGCTCACATTCATACATGCATACCTATTGACAGAATTGCTTAAATCTGATCCTTGTCCAGGATCTCCCACCCTTCCCCTACTCCCTGTTCTTGTGACTCCATTGTGGATCCCTCAAGTTATATATTTATAGATATAAATGCCCATATACATGTAATTTAATACATGTTACTGGGTATATGTGGGTTCTCATGGGAGTCTACTGTACTCTATGGTATTGACTACCCTCTTTTTTCCTTCCTTCTATTCCCTCCCTTTCTCCTCCCCACCCTTCATAGCTATAGTCCCCACAGGTTATGTGTTACTTCAGATTTGGTGGGCTTATTAAATAGGCTTCATCCTATTTTAGGATTTACTCTGGCTTCCACATATGAAAGAAAATATTCTACCCTTAAGTCTCTGGTTTTGGCTTGTTTCACTCAGCATAATTTTTTCCATTTTCATCCATTTACTTGCAAAAACCATGATATCAATCTTTCTAATACCTGATTAGAATGCCGTTATTTAGCTATACCACATTTCTTGGATCCATTCATCCAGTGAAGGGTATCCAGGTTGTTTCCACAATGTTGCTATTGTAAATTGAGCAGCTATAAACATTGATGTAGCTGTATCTCTATAATAAGCTGATTTTAGCTCTTCTTGGAAAATACCCAGGAATAGGATAACTGGATTACCAAGTGGGTCAATCCCTAATTGTTTGAGAGTCTCCACACTGCTTTCCTGACTGGGTGTACCAATTTTCAAGCCCCCAATAGTGTGTTGGTATTCCTTTCTCCCCACACCCCTCCAGCATCTGTTATTGTTCATATTCGTCTTTTTTTGTCATTTATGGACTGGAATGAGATGGAATCTTAGTGCTGTTTTGATTGGCATTTCTATGATTGCAAGTGATTTAGGATTGGTTGCTCATATGAAGACAATTGAAATTAGATTCATATCTCTCACCCTGCACAAAAATCAAATCAAAATGGACCAAAGAACTGGGAATTAAACCAGCAACCATATAATTATTAGAAGAAAAAATAGGATCAACACTCTACCATATTGTTGCAAGTATCTTCTTCCTTAACAAGACTCCTGTAACAACGAATTAAAACCAAGAATTAGTCAGTGGGATGTCATTAAACTGAAAAGATTCTGCACAGCCAAGGAATTAATCAAGAGTGTTAAGGGAGAACCTGAAGAATGGGAGAAAATCATGGCCTGCTACCTCTCTGACAGGGGTCTAATACCCAGAATACACAAAGAAGTCGAAAACTTAACACCAAAAACACGATCATTTCAATCAATAAATGTGCTATGGAATTAAACAGAAACTTCTCAGCAGAGAGAGTTCTAAAAGCCAAAAGACACATGAGAAATTGTGCTGCTGTTCATATTCAACAGGTAACGAGGATCAACAATAATCTCAGACCTACCTGGGCACCAGCAAGGCATCATTTGTGGTTCCTGACTGAGGATTGAGTGGTCCCCAGGAGAGCAGCTTTTACTCTTACCCTTTTTGTATCCATCATCTTTCTTACCTTTCGTTTTGCCTCCATGGTTTGAGGCAGGCTTTTATTTGCACTTTTTCAGTCTAAAGAATTTTCCCCCATTGCCCAGCTTCCTAATTAATCTTTCATTGCTTAGAAGTATTCAAAGGGCTTTTTTGCTTTGTTTTTTTTTTATTATTATTAGAGAAAGAGAGAGAGAGAGAGAGAGAATCAATTTTGTTTATTTTTCCACCTTGTCTTTGCTTCCTTTACACACTTAGTTGTATGTGTGATGCTGGGGTTTGAACCTGGGTCTTCACGCGCGGCAGGCAAGTGCTCCAACCGCTGAGCTACTGCTCCAGCCTTCAAATGGCTTTCTTTGCTGAAACTTACACTTCAGAAAAAGTAGTAGATTTACAAGGGCTTCCGAATCACTACCTACAGTCTTTCACTCCTCTATCTTTCACTCTGCAGCACTTGGTTTAGTCTCTGGTCACTCCTAAGCTGATATACTTTCCAAACAACTTATGATTTTTCTCACATCCATGCTTTTATGGTCTCCCTACTTTAAATAACTTCGTCCATTTCACAGATTGGAAAATGCCAATTCCTCCTTAAGATTCAACTTAAATAAATCAGTATATTCTCTATGAAATTCTCTCTCTCCTTTCAAATAATGTTTGGACTAAAATTAATTCTCCCTGTATACTAAAAGAGCATAATCATAGTGTCTTATCAAATTATAATACATGCATGTTGTTTTTAATACTATGGTATAAACTCTAAGCAAAAACAAGATGTAATTTTTAAATATTTATTCATTCACATATATTCTCCACTAACCTTTATATAAATGATTAGCATTTTAAAATGCACACATCATTCAGTATAACATATATTGAACATAGTTATTGATTTTTGAAATAATGTGTAATATTCAATTAAAATATTTAAAAATATTGCTTATCTCTCATTGTGAAATATAATCAAGACTAAAATGCCTAAATGTTAATATATTGATCTACAAATTTAATAAACAAAATATAATCCAAAATATCACAATTAATTTTGAATTATTCAAGAGTTGAAATAAATTGTATTCATTTCAATGTTTATAGAAATATCCTTTTAGACATTTAATTTTCACACTTAGTTTACTGGGTCTAGTAAGTTTTTGTATTTTAGGGGATGGACCGCCATCTGGTGGAGGTTTTAAGTCTTAACTAAATGATCTAAGATAATTTTGTGTAGTTTGATCATTTGCATTGTTGTTAGGAGCATGTTAAGCATTTTGGTTGCACAGCAGAAAATATATTAAATTAAATTAATGAGCTGAAATCTAATATAAAATAAAAGCAATTTTTAAAAATTAAGCAAGTATGTTTTTCTATTTGCATTATATCACAATGAATTTAACTTTGTGAATATTAAGACCATAAAGAATTCAACTAATACTCGAATAACCAACTGGTGATTGACTTCATTTAGCATAATTTAGCCTGAGTCAGAAACCAAGATTTTCACTTACTAACATCAAGCAGTGAAAAAGACTATATTCTAATACGTTTTTAGTAAGGCTAATATACAAATGTCTATAATTATAATCTCAAAGAGGAAAATCAGCAAAAATAACTTTTGGTTGGTAGAGTTTACTTCTTGAGATTTGAGAGTGCTGAGCTTGTCCTCAATATAAATGTTGACACCAACCCATTGAAAATTCATTTTCACTTAATGAATGTTTTATTCTTATTGTATATTATTTATTTTCAAAAACAATTAAAATTTCATTCTTATTGGAAATTATTGATTTTCAAAATAATTAAAGTTTGACCATAATGAAATATTTACCTAGACCTGCAAGACTTGGCAGAGATGACTTATAATTTTGAAAATAAAACTAAATTGCACAGATCCTTAGAGGAACCTAAAAGTAGAATGTGTTAGGGGAATTAGGATTTATATTGAAAAATAGGAAATCTCAAGCACTGGCAATTCAATTATTAATTTACTATGTGGTTTTTATAATAATAATAGTTTAATAAACTACAGTGCCAAGCCATTTTCTGATTTGTTTTTCATTATTTATTTGGTTTTTTAAGACAAGGAGAAGGGGAGAGTGAGAAAGAGAATCAGTGCTATTTAGTTTTTCATCTGGACTTTGTTTCTACCACACTTAGTTGTGTACGTTGTGTTGGGGCTTGTACTCAGGTCCTGGCACACATCAAGCAGGTGCTCCAACCACTGAGCCACCACTCCAGCCCAAGCAAGCCATTTTCATACAATTCCTCACAACAGTTAAATGATATAGATTCCCTTATTGTTTTGTTGCTGACATGCCAAAACAAGCTCAGAGGCATAAAATATTTTTTTTCCAAATTCAAAAAGATAATACATGGCACAGCTCAAAAATTCAGCTGGAATATCAGAATATTCATGGAAAAAATTGTTTACTTTTCCCCCGAGATTTTAGGTTCACATGCAGTTGAATCATAAGTAATAGGGTTAGTTTATTTCTTGTCCAGTTAATGTGCTTTAAATTATATCATGTGCTTATTTGGATTGTAACTAAAAAAGAAAGATACATATATGCTGGTTTAAATAGTTAAATTGAAGAAACCTAGCTATTTATATGTTCAGGACCCTGGAAGCCCTCAGCTACAACTCCATCAGTATGAAAACATGTAAATGACATGGGTGTAACCCTACCAATGCTAATGCTTGTGATAATTATCACCTTAATTTTCTTTAAAATTATACCACCTATGTAACCATTCCTAAAATTATCTAAATTTTGCCTTAGTTTGTTTAATTACACTATGTGTTTTTATTTTGTGTGTGTGTGAGTGCATGTGAGTGTGTGTGTATGTGTTTGGGGGGTTTTTATTTTTTATTGTGATGGTTGTTTTAGCAGCTCACCATTTTAAGCATGTTTTCACAGGATCATAGATGATTTTTACATCCAATGTTGTGCTTATTTTTCTATTATGCTACTTATTTTCCTATGCATTTGAAGAGAGTCTGAATATATTTGGAGCATAAATTATTTCCAGGTAAGGCAGGGTGTCTGAGGGAAAATAAGGACAAATATAGAGGCAAGCATTGGGAGGACAAAGGGGAAATGGGTAATGGAGATTGAAACAATGCTAATTCACCACAAGCTGATCAACATGATGATGACAAAATACTAGGTAAAAGCCTCACCACAATGTGTATGTGTGCATGCCTGTGTTTGTGTGTGTGTTGGTGTAGTGTCAGGGCCATAATGCACCAGTAGCCATGAAGGTTGGAAAGCAGATTTTATTCTGTTTATTATCATCTGATTACATAATAGCATAATTATTCACAATTTATATTCAACCCTTTGACATTTATCCAAAACAAGTAAAATCTGCGTATAAAAGTGGTACAAGCATACCAATGTTAATAACACAATTCACAACAGCCAACTTATGGAACCAGACTACATGTCCCTCAATAGAGGAATGGATAAAGAAATATGATTCATATATGCAATGGAGTTTTACTCTGCCATAAAAACAAATGAAATTATAATATTTGGTGGTAAAAGAATGGAATTAGAGAACATCATGTTAACTATAATACTTCAAACTTATAAAGTCAAGGGTGGAACTGTTTCTATCACTTCCAGAAACTAGAGAGAAATAGTCATTAAGGAAAAGGGATCTCATGAAAATATAAGGGAGAACAATGGGATAGAGGAAGGGAATTGACAGAGAGGGAGAGGGATAGGAATTGGGAGGAACTGTGAAATGAAATTGACCAAACTATGGTTTGTACATGTATGAATATATCACAACAATTTCTACTTTTATGTTTAACTCTAATTCACCAATTAATAAGTAAGTTAATAGAAGGAACAATAAAAGAGGGTAGTGAACAGAGGAAGGGAGCAGAGAAGGAAAAGGGGCCATAGTGGGATAAAATGGAAGAAATTATGAAAATGCCAATATGAACTGCACAGCTTTTCATGATTCCCTAATAAAAGAAGAAAAAAAATTGGAGATTGCCAGAAATATTGGGAAGGTCATATGCTTAGAATTTAAAGTAAGATTAATATCATATAACATAACAGAGTGCCTGCTTTCAGGCTGGAAAATTTGGAAATGCTTTGTTGTATAACTAAACTATTTCCAAAGACCAATACCTTGAAAAAATTGAAACACCTGAGCCAAACTCCTCCTTTGCAGCCAATTCCTATTAATTTATTTATCATCATTCTTCAAATGAGAACTTGTAAATGTAATTTTTTAAAATAATGTTAACTTCTTGGTTGTTCAATGACCCTTAGTCCACTTTGATCTGGTATGTACTAATTCATAGCACCTCTTTTAAATTTCTGATGAAATCATCAATAAATTTTGTAAGATTAATTTATTGGATACTTTTTTCTCACTCTATTTGATTACTCTTTTTATTTTCTTTTTTTAAGAGAGAGAGAGAGGACAGTGTGTGAGAGAGAAGGATGGTGAGAGAGAGAACTAATATTTTTCTCTATTTTTTATTTGTTAAATATGGACTTAACAATTAGGAGAGAATCATTATCAAATAATCAAGAACAAATGTACAATCACAGAGAAAGCCAAGGCTACTGCCATTCCAAGGTTTCTCCCCTTGGGTTCTCCATGGTTCCATGTGTCCCCTATTAAACCCCCATGTTAAATCGACTTCTCATGGAAGTTGGAGGTTTCCCTCTGAGTTGATTCCCCCATACTCCCTCCCTACAGTCTCCTTGATATCCTTCCTATTCCATCCCACCTTCCTTGCATTCCTCCCCTAATTTTATTTAGTTTTTCACGTGGCTTTCGTTGCTCTGGTTCTTCATTGTGTACATGGTGCTGGGGTTCGAATCCATGTCCTCACACATGCCGAGTAAACACTGTAACTGCTGCTCCACTGCTTCCACTCTTGACTGCTTTTAAAAGTAACTCAAGTGGCTGTTTCTCTCTTCTCCATGTACTTTTCTCCATTTCCTTACCTAATTTAAATTCTATTATTCATACCAATTCACTGTCGTCTTAGTTTGCTGTGGGACTAATTCCATTACCCAATTTTTATATAATAAGTATATACAACTCCTTAATTAATCTGATCTTATTTAATTTGATCTATTCTAATGATTTTGTATGTATTTTCTCCATACCTCACAATGGAATTAATTTCTAGTATTTTATGTAATCTTAGCATGATATTGAGTGAATTTGTATTGAAATCTTATGTTGTAAAAATTACTGATTCTTTGGTTTCCTTCAGGTCAGTCAATGGTACAATCAACCTCCAAATCTATCATGTCATTAATTTGTCATCACACCTGTTTTACATTTCCCTACTGTAACATTTCTGATCATTCAACATCGTGGTGCACATAACATGTTCATTTACTCGTCTTATGCAGTCTTCTCTTCAGTGTGGCCACCTCCTTTAGAGGAAACAGCTCTTGTGTCTATAACTGCACTACCTCATGGAGAGCTTCCACACAGTTATTCCTCTCCAATATAATGGGATTTCTATATAGAGCCAAAGTTTTCTTCTTAAAATCCTTAGAGATCATGTCACTTCTAGGTTTAAAACCTTGCAGCAATTTCCTGTGCTTTCAGCCTCATGTCTAAAATCATTACGCTGGTGTGTGAGGCTCATGTCTCAAGTGCCTCATGTCTGCTTCTCAGCTGTCTTTGCTCCTTTCTCAGGATTGTGAAGGGCTGCTGTCACTGGCATATTTTCATCCCGTCAGTGCACCAGGTGTCTTTCTTTTTGCTTCAGATGCCTCATGTGTACTTTTCTTCTGCAAACTACACTGTTAGCTGAGTCCAGATTCAATGCTACTTTCTCCATTTCACATAGTGTGTTCTTAGTCTAACGCTTTTTGAGAAAATGTCAGAACTTTATCCTAATTTATGTAAGCATTATTATGTTTTATCAGTTTCTCTGATTAGCATGTGGGGTAATGAAAGCAGGGGCCATTTGTGGCTTGTTTTTGCACTACCCAGTAGAGTAATTAGCAGGTGGTGGATCTAAATCTCATCTCACTCGGTGGATGATTCCGTGAATACTTAAATTCACAACTGCAAGGCAGAAGTTGAGGTAACTTGGAACCTCTTTATCAGCTAATATTCATGTTAAGAATAATATTCATAATTTAAATCACAATAGTATCTGGCATATCATTGTGTAGACATTAAGACCCAGGCAATTTTCTGATAACAATTTTTAAAATCATTTAATTTACCATCAACTTTCTAAATCAGTTCTATGTATTTCACTACTTTTTTCCCTTTTTTAATTTTCTCTAGCTAAATTTTCATCTTCTTCTAAATCTCTACAAAAGATAACTTTGTAATTTTTTTAGTAGGCATCCACCAATACCAGTCCACAAACACATTTTGTCAAAGCACTTTTTTCTCCATCACGTATATAACCACATATATAGTTAATACTTGTAAGTGCTCATTATAGTGCTTTAAGTGCAGTGGATGCGAAGAAAGAGTGGGCCAATGAAAATGGTAAGATACTCCTTATTACAACAGCTAGAATTCAATCAGCATTGATTTACACTCTTAGCAATTTTATTTTTTTGAAAGTTTAAAAAATCTCTAAAAAAGGGCATAGGCATTTCAAAAAATGAGAACTATTATTTTAGTTCCACATATCATTTATGAATAGTTTGTATCAGAAATAAAAGAGAAGGCTGTTGAACATAAGTGACTTTACCAAGGTCTTTCGCTAGGAAGGGCTCTGTTTTGAGGCTAATGGCAATTTTTCCACTAACCCTAAAAGTGACATCAAAGATTTTAGTAAAAGTTCATAAACATATAATTTGGAAACTCTATATTATAAGAAGTTTCTATGATGGAATAAATGAAAGCTAGAATAAGGATTTGGAAATCATTTCTCAGATCCAGGTCTTGGGCCATCAGTGACAAACTCAAGGATTAAGGTCTGACTATGTAACAAGGAAGCATTTGATATGGGTGAATAACGGCTTTCACAAAGCAACACTACTGTGGAGAGGCTTGGTACTTCTGCTGCCTTTGGTGCAATAAAATGTAAAACATAATTTAAAATACATTGTTCCCAGAATTAATTACATAATAATGCTCAGGGAAAAGAAATATGCTGCATTCTTGGAAATATGAGCTAGGTTATGACCCAGTAAATAATTTGGATAATTGTGCTCTGTGTTGCATGAATGAAATAATAAAATTTCAACTTTAAATGTAGTTATGACAAAAATCATTTTGTTAATGTACTCTAGTTGATTGCCTAATGAATTACATTCATTTTAAAACAAGAGACATGCTAAGCATAAGAATGCCTTCTAGTCGAGGAATGGCTCTTTTTTCCCTTTACAAACATAACCTATATATGATCAATAAAGACTTAAAAAACTTTATAATTATTACATAAAAGTTGTCTGAATTAAAATATATCATCCCATACCATGAATTTTGGGAGCATATGGGAAAGTTTTCAAAAATTGATAATTTTATTTCATTTTTACTTAGTTGATCTGTATCAGATTATCCTACTGATTATATTTCAAAGAATCTCAAAAATATTTCTTATTTAATGGAAGTTAACAGAAATATTTTCCTTTTTTAAACCATATTAATAGCTGAACTTTCCGGTATGCAATATGGGGAATTTTAAATTATGTATGATTATTTAATTATGTATTTTCAATAAAATTTCTTTTATTAAGTTGTTCTTGATTATTTCTATTTATTGCTTATATATTTATTATATATAGTGATCAATAAATTGACTTATATGTATGTTGGCTTAATTTATAAACAGTCAAATTTCTGAATTAGGTAAAAATAAAGCCAAAACAATATTCAGTTGTGTCATTTCAGATGGCTATAAATAGGACATATCATTTAGAATAAGATCAAAATTACATTCTAAAATTCATCAATTATTATTACTTTCTGCATATATAAGTTAGAATTTAATATTCTCTGTGATTCAAATGATATGCATTCTTTTTCTACTTTATTAACAAATTCCCAGAAATTCAGTGGCTTTAATTAGTTTTGCACGTCACAAACTCAGGTATATGTTCAACTGGGGGTCACTTAGGTTCTCTGTAAGCCAATCAAGATGAGCTTTTATGTGAATACTAATGGAGAATCTACTTTCAGCCTCTTCAGGAACGTTGGTGTAGTTTAGTTCTTGAGGCTAGAAACTTGAGGACCCTCTTGGGAGGTCAGTTGCTCTCTTTTATCCCTTTTATCTCCTAAATGTTGTTCTTCCATTTTTTGTATTCCATTGAAAAAATAGTTGCATCCAATCAGTTAAACATACGAGGAAGAATTTACTCAAGACTACTGGAATAGGGGAAAGACATTACTGAGCTACAGGTAAGAAACTAAGTAATTCTGATGAAACAAAAGTTGGGAAGATTTTTTAATTGCTGGGGTAAGCTAATGGGAGAGCATTAGATGTCACGGGAAAGGTGGGCCAATAAGGTGAGGCTATTGTGTTTGCTGATTGTAACTCCTTGAAAATTGTCTCCTATCCTTCCTTCCTTTTTCTCTTTCGATGATTACATCACAATCAGATGACTCCTAAGTTTTTGATAAAAATGCTTCTGGGTTGTCAAAGGAAGATTTTACAATTACAGCTTCTGAAAACAGTTTGCTAACAAAAGGGAGATCAGACACCCACAGTTAAGAAAAATTCTTCAAAGTTTAGTCAAGTTCATGGGAACAATGCTAAGGTCAATGTAAACCCCCTGAATTTTCAAAGTCCCCAGTGGTACCTTGGGTCATTCTCAGGATTTGAATCTCCCTTGACTCCTCCTGCCAACACCTGGAGGAAAATTCTGCTTACAAATGGCTCATGTAGTTAGATTGAGCCCACCCCATACTCTATCACATAATGTGCCACAATCACAAAAATGACACACATCGTGTATAGAGGTTCTGCTCAAAATCAAATGGGTTAAGAAAAGATAAAGGGTGAAGGTACTGACAGACATCCTCAGAATGAGATACAGAAACTCTTTTTACATTATGATTCCTAAAGCTCAGTTACTATGCAGAGCTGCATATTTTGAAGAATGTGGAAGAAGGGCTCCATTTTTTTCTCACATTTTTTTTTTTACGAGGAGGGAAATACATTAGACTCAGTGTGTGTCACAGAGATGAGTGAAGATAAAGATTCCCCAACTAAATTTTTTTTTTTGCTTTACTCTCCCATCTCCCATGTTTTAACGCAAGTACAGGAAGAGAAGTTTAATTTTGTAATCCTGGTTTCTTATTTCGGCCAATTCAACAGTAGCTTCTCCAGCAATGACAAATAATTTAACACATCTTTTTCATACCAGAGATTATCAAAGTCTTTTCGTTGCATAAGTTCACAAATATCCTTTCCCTGGTGATTATATCATAATTTCTCTGATTATGAAATGTGTTTAATGAACAGGACACGCATATGTGAATAAGCGTGTCCGTTACAAAGTAAGACATTAAAAAAGAAAAAAATGCATATGGAAAACACGTTATTTATTCAAATTATTTATTGATATTTTTCAGAATTTCCAGTTGTTCTCCAAACGGATGACCTGTAAAAAGTATCATTTGTTTTAAAGTCAAAATGTCTAATATGCACCTCTGTGTATTTCTGAGTAATATGCAAATTCACACTTTAATCAGTATTTTAGGTATGAGTGAAAGCAGAGAACATTTGGAAAGAGTGTTACTGCAATGGTGCTCTGTGAGCAGAAGGCTGCAGCACTGAATCATGCTGAACGTCTCCGGAGACTGCACTCACCTCCAGTGAATTAGCAAATGGCAAAGCGTTTTCCTGTTCTTGCCCAGTTGAACACCTCAGTTCCTACTGTTTTTTAATCTGGAATTGTTTTGAGACTGATAAGTCTCGAAATAAAGACCTGTGAGAACAATAGTTTAGGTGGTTCTTAGCACAAAAAATAAAATAAAAGGAAATAAAAGGTTTATTCTAATTATATATTTTACATTTTAAGGACTGTTAATGTCCTTAGTGCTCAGTGGTACAATTAAAGGACATTTCACATGTGCAGTATAATTTATAAACAGATAAGTTTCCTGGCAGTTTAATAGGCCTACAGGTGAGGATAGTGAATAAATCCCGCCTGGGATGTAGAATTTATTAGTCAGAATACTTTGAATAATATTCATACATTTTGAAAGGAATGTTATCATGATAACCATTTTAACAAACAAATTTCAGTTTGATATTGAAATGATAATTTTATTACATTACATGACAGTTTCAAAAAGATGTTTGATTTTCGTATTAGTTTTATACAGCATTTTATCAACAATAAAAATGAAAACTGCTTTTTAACCTCTCAACATATCTGTGATCTTTACAATTGCAGAGAATCAGTGACTTTCAAAGGAAAAAAAATGGGTCCTTCTTCATTTTTAGTTTCTCACTAGAAGAACTGAAGAAGGAAGAAAGAAGAGCAATTGCATATCCAAGTATGTAGGTAACTGATGGTATACCCAGAAGTTGAAAAAATGTGGTTTATAGTAATTAGGAGTATCATGTCAAAGAAGAAAGTCATTGCACTAACCTCAGATTACTTCTGTCTTGCAGCCTCTGATTTTTGGTCCCAAAACAATTCTGTTTGCATATCTAATTTTCTGCTTATATTGGACCGGTTTGGTGATAGAGTTCATGGTAGTCATTCTTTATGAACCAGGACTTAACCAAACTGGTGTTCTCTGTTAAACTTCTTTAATGAACAGATAAAAGAAAACAAAATATAATTATAATACACCATTAACTAAAATTTGAAATTTTCATAGAAAATAAGATTACATTATTAATTTCAAAATGATTTAAATAAACAAAAAGAAACAAATACACTGATTTAAACACACACACACACACACACACACACACACAAGAAATCAACAGAAAGATAAAGCTTTACTAGAACAGGGTTCTGGTACTTGAGAACCATCATCAGGAATCTCATTTTCTCCAACTGTCAAAGTCCTTTCCAACTGAATTTTCTTTATTTCTAGGCAATCTCAAAGTGAAACTTAGTTTTCTACCATCTTGTCCAGATATATTTTTTCCTACAGTTACCAGTAGACTTACATGCCTCATTCTAAATTCTTTCATTACAAATCTCAAGACTACATGTAATAGATCATCCTGGTTCTTGGACCAGGAATGAATGTTTTTTGGAAGAAGGAGGAAATCTGATGAAAAGATTAATTTTGATTATTTCTATCCAGTAAGAATGGATGTTAATTTGAAATATATGCACATAGGGCTGTTGGAAATACTCCTGCACTCAAGAAAATAGGTCTATGTGTGAAGAAAATGAGCTAATGGATGGAACAGTAATTATAACACACCCTAGGTTTGCCAATGACCGTCTGTTTGCAAGAATTGAGGTTTCTCAGCATTACTAAGGATGGTATCTTTGTATGCCTAGCATGCTTCCTTTATGTGAATCATAACAACTGTGCCTGGGGAACAGCTCTTCATAAAACTCAACATACGAATTTAGTTTGTGTTATCCTCAGGTGTATCATATGATTGGTTGTAACATATGCTGGTTAAAAATGTCTGTTAACAGGTAGGTGTGTGTGTGTGTGTGTGTGTGTGTGTGTGTCTGTGTATGTGTATATGTGTGTGTGGTGTTAATTTGCTTGTTTTAACTAGGATGTAGTGGATTGCAGAGTCAGTCTTTCTTGAGTGAGAAACTCAGGATTTGTCAGTGATCTTGTTAAAATCTAAGATTGAGTTTCTGAAAGTTAAGTCACATATAAAAACAAAAATTAGATTTAGTAAGGAATCCTAATAGTATTTGAGCCATTGTTCTGTAGAAATTCAATTATACACCCACTTCTTTTTTGTTGTCTTAATAAATTTTTGATACACTTCTTAAATTGAAACATGTTATTTTATATAAACATGTTACGTAAAAAATCATGCTCTTCACAGATCTTGTTAAAAGTTCCACTCTTCACATGGCTGTGGTATCTGAAATAAGGAATCGTTTCTCAGGATCTGTTTACTTCTAAATTAGATAACAAAAATTGGGAATCTAATTTTTATTATTTCGAGTTGTTTCTTCTTATTAAAGCATGGTTTACTTACAGAGAAAATTTAACATTCTTGAGGACAACGCTTGCTAAAAATCACAGAGATGGCATCACAACATGTCTGTCATAGAAACCAACAGAACTTGTGGGTAACCAGTAGCAATAACAATATCCATATGGAAAAAATTGCATTTGATTTAATTTACCATGTTATAACATGGCATGGGAGAATGGTACCCAGCAATGTATAGGGAGAAATTAAAGTATCACATTATTAACTCTTTCCTAAGTGTCAACAAATCAGGTACTTCTACCGTTATATTTCCTGTTTTCTTTTTGCAGTTTCTCATTGTATTAGGCATGCTGAAACAAACACTACAAATATATTGTTAAGGTATAATAACCAATAATTTCACACAACCATTATTTATTTCAATAGCCACAAATATCATGAAATGTTGATTTGGAGCTTTGTAACCAAATTCTGGCTATTGAAGTATAGGAGATAGGATGTACTCCAATTTCTAGGCTTGCCTATTACACTTTGTAACACATGAGCCTCTTCTTCCCACTATGTCTCAAAATTGAAGACACCATCAAAAAATGAATTTCAATCATGGAGAGGCTGTATAGTCAGAAATGCATGAATCTAAACAATGTGAATTGAAATCTAGTTCATTCTAGGCACACAAAGCCACTGTCCTTAGTAGTAATGAGTCACCTCAATTTCTGCACAAGCCCCGAGAGCTTTATAATCACTGCTTAAAGTTCTTTGTTAGTTAATTTTGTTCACATATTAAGAATAGACTGGTTATGTTGAGTGTAGGAGTATTTCTACTAATTTATTGTTTCTAGAAAAATAAATAGATTTTAAAAAAATAAAGATGAATCTATCTTTAGTTACTGTAGTGAAAAACCTGATGCTGGCTAACGTACATAGAATATGCACTTATTTAGCTCACTTTTCTGGAAGTTCTAGGGCATGACACTAGCATCTGATAATGTCTGTGGGGGCATAATGGAGGATCACAGCACAACCATAACCCAAATGTGTGTGAAAGGGACAGACTGCACGGCAAGTTAGGAAGACAGAGGTAGGGGAGAAGACAAACTTACTCTTTCTTTAATAATCATCTCACAAGAACTATCCAGGGTCCTACAAGAACAACAAGAATAGCTTCTGAAAGAAGCACTCTCAATGGCCCAGTTGCCTTCAACTATGTCACACCTCTTAAATATTCAGTATATAAGCCTTTGGGAAATGCACCAAACCATAGGCAAACCATAGCAGGTGCTTTCTAAAACAATTCTATTCTTGTTCAGTCTTATAATACATGTTATTTTTATCTTCACGCTGTGCATTTACCATTCAATAGTTTTATGGCAGACACTGTATTACCATAAATAAAATGAAAAAACATGCATTAATTTTAATAACTTCATGTAGGTGTGCTATGATAGAAATAAAATTTAGCTAGAACTCAAAAATGAAGAAAAACCTTCCTGACAGTCTCTTTAATATTTATAGTATTATTGTAATATTATAATAAATGAATAAAGAGAAATATGGAAGAATAAACAATTTAAAGCCTCAAAAATGTAGTACCAAGGGATGGAATGGTGGATCAGTGGTTAGAGCACTTGCCTGGCATGTGCGAGGAACTGGGTTCAGACCCCAGCACAACATTCACAATTGAGTGTCAGAGAAACAAAGGCCAGATGAATAAGTAATATTGATTCTCTCTTTTGCTCTCTCAGTAGCTCCATCCCTCTCTCTCTTTAGAAAAAAATTGTAATACTGTAAGAAAACACATGCTAAAATTTCATATAAGAAAAGGAAAAAGAGAAAGTTGGAAACATCTACCAAGTGTCTTTTTTCTAAGGTCAATAGTACTCATTTTAGTGGCTGGAATTAGTGTCTCTCCACCCCCATGATGTCAAGATTTTCAGTGATATTGTTTTACTGCAAGAAGAAATAAAATAAATGCAACGGTATTTCTCCTATGCTAAAAATAAAAGCCTAAATAACACATGAATGATAGAAATGTAGGCTCTATTAACTTTCAAATTGTGATACAATCCATGCTTCTTCTGACAGTCTCCAAGGAAGAGACATAAAACCCTAGGTTGTCTGCAAATGATGAACTGGTTGATCCTAGGCTGAAATGCCAGTGGAGGTTTAATATGCGGTATGATTATTAGGATCATTATTAAGCTTAGATGAAGCCCAGGTTACAAAGCTGCCCAAGTTTTAATTACTCTGTCATATCTTTTATCCTCCATAAATTTCAATATTTTTAGTGCATGAATTTGCAGAACTAATGATTTTAAAATCGATATATGGATGTATCAGATCTCAGCAAAAATGCTGAATATTACTTTGAAGAAGATAATGCATCTGGTTAAAGTGGAAGTGAAAGAAGTGCCCATAGCAGAGTCAGCAAAAGACTGGAGGATTTTTGGAGATGAGTGGGTTGTAAAAAGATATAAATGAATTTCCTTAAAAATGAAAGCAAACATCATATGCAGTTCCAAAATAGGGATTTTTTTCTATTAAATAGTGTGTCACCAAGGTTTTGGAATTTCCTTAAAATTTAGTTATTTCTAAGACACAAAAGAAAGTAAACTAACATACTGAATGCAAGCAAAGTAACCCAGTTCAAACAAAGTAATGTAAAGAAAACAGGACAGGGAATTTATTCCATGAGACATAAAGCTAAAGAGACCAATATTAATAATTGTTAAATACAGGTAAAGTATAGAAAGCTCTTAATTGTACTATATTTTAGTTCATCTGTAGATTTCTAATTGTGAAAGTTATTTCAATGAAGCCACTTGTTAGAACTCTGAAGTGGTTGAGGAGTGAAGGTATCAGAGAATGCTACATTCAAGGTCATACTCTGAAGCAATTCTTGGTGAGGAATAATGAACATGTCCCACTAATTTCATGAGATATTTGTGATTCAAAACCATAATTGCATAAAGAGAATGAATAAGAATCATCCATGAAACAGGGGCATTATTTAGAAATCTACATCTAAAAATAAAATGTATTGATCTGCTCCACATTCTTTTTTTTCCATCCACAGTCAGAGATCAAATAACTTTTTTCCATTTAGAAATACATAAACACTAAATAAAGTTAAACACTAAGTAAAGTTAGGAACAATTTTGAAATCTAGAACTTCTTTTGAAGAAGCTAAAGATGGGGAAAATTTTGTTTAATATGTGGCATTTTATCATTTGCCTGGAAACCAGCTTTCTATAAATGTGATTCACATAGAGTTCTCACAAAGAATTCTTACCCAGAAAAGTTCTGAAAGTAATAACTTTTTGCAAGAAAATTGACTGATTTTTGAAACCTTAAAATCAATACATATCTCACAAATAACCAAAGTTCTAAGTGAAATAAGCCAATAGGCATTGTTACATGCAGTTTAAAAAATGTCTACAAAGTTTTGAGTCCTAGAAGCATACCAAAAATGCTATATTCTGTCAAGTTCCCTTCCAGTGAAAAGCCTATTTAAGGAGAATATGCTAAGTATGAAAGAAATTCAGACTCAGTGAGTTCACCTGAATAAGGGGAATATTTGGGAACAAATCACCATCACCAAAATTATAAATTAGAATAAGAAAAGTTTGAATCAATGAAATCACTTTATGTTTCTATAATGATGGATACATGTTATTATATACTCGCCAGTATCCATAATATGTGCAACACAGGGAGAAAACTCTTGTAGACTTTCATTAATAATAATGTTTCTGTATCCAGTCATCAATTATAAAGGAAACTCAATGCTGATATTAGGAGAAATCAAGGTGCCATGGTTACATGTGACCGGACATATGGGGATTCTACATTCCACTAAACTTTTGTTAAACCTAAAATGTCTCAAAAAATAGTACCTTACATAAACCAACCAATATAAAAACAATGTGAAGTACCACTAAAATACACTATAAAATGATGTAAAATATTTTTCTCACCAAATGCTGATAAGATTGTATAGAGATTCTCATGCATTGCTGTAGGAATGTAAAATGGCACAGCTACTTTGAAATACAAAAGATATTTGGCAGAGGTTTTTTGTTTTTAATTCATGTTTTTTATTTTTCAGTGACACTGGGGATTGAACCCAGGGTCACTGTACCACTGAGCCAAATCCCTAACCCTTTTATTTTGAGACGGGACCTACTAAGTTTCCAAGGCTGGTTTCAAACTTGGAATCCTCCTGCTTCTACCTCCTGAGTAGCTGGAATTACAGGTGTGTACCACCAAAACCATATTCCATTGTGGAGGTTTCTGACAAAGTTGAATACTGTCTTTACATAAGTTGCAATAATTGTAGAAATAGCCAGATCCTAAAGTAATTGAAAACTTCCCCACATACAAACTTATTAACATAGCTTCACCCATTAAATAATCTACATGAAATTATTTAGATGGGTTATAGAACACTGGAAATAATGTGAAAATTTAGTGGTTTGGGGAATTGAGTCTAGATCAATTTAAACATGACTATTTTAGTTATAAATTAATTCACTTATTTATATTAGAGATTCATTTATTCAGAAGTGTTTATCTTTAAATTCATTTTTTCTCAAGTTCAAATATAGACAAATAGATGCATAATAAAACATGATGCTTTGTATCATGTAATGGCTGAATTTAAATTATTGAGATAAACATTACCTTGCATACCATGTTTTTGTGGTGAGTGCCTCTTTAGAGGCTGGTTATGTAACTTAATAGAAGAGTGTGTGCTCTGCATGTTTGAGACCGTGGGTGCAGTTTCCCACAAGAATACTGTGCTGATATTAATTACAATTGTCATGTTGTACCATTGACACCTTGAACTTATTTCTCCTATCTAAATGAAATTTTATACTAAATCTTTAACCTCCCCACCGCCAATTTTCTAAGCTCCTCATAGCCACACTTCTACTCTGTACTTCTATAAAGCTTAACTTTTTGAAATTGTGTGTGTGAGATCCTCTGGTATTTGTCTAACTGTGTCTGGCTTATTTCATGTAATATAATTAATTTTAGGTATATCCATGTTATCATAGATGCCAGAATTTCCTTTTTTAAAAGACTGAATAATACTGCATTGTGTATTCCTGTGCATGCTGCATTTCTTTATTTATCTATCTGCTGATAGCCATTTTTGAATACATATTTTGGACACTGTGAAGTGAGTAATTCTGAAAAGTACATGTCAGAGCTGATATATATTTGATCTACTGATTTCATTTCTTGTGTATATACACATTAGTGGTATTGCTGTATCATATGAACATTGCTATTTTAAAATTCATTATAAACCATCATGAAGAGTATACAGAGGAAAACACAAGTGAAATATTCTGGTAACATCATTGACTACTTTTGTTTTGAAAAAAATTAGTTTTCTTTGTGTTAATTAGGGAAGTACAATCTGCTGAAATACTTTGTTAGCCACATTATTGTGCCCCTTATTATTTTGCTTTTTGCATAGTTGCCACTTATACATCTCTGTTCTCATAAAGCATGCCATAAAGTTGGCAGTGGAGTAACTATGATATCATGAAACATGGATAAAATAACATCTGGTTTAAAATACAACCTTTGCACTTACAAGATTGTGTGAGCTGTTTAAATCAGTGATTCTTGGTGCCCTCAATTTTTTAGATGGGTAAAAGAGCAGAAACATTGATATATCATTTTGAGGATGAAATTAAATGGCAATTGTGGGGGGGCTGGAGTGGTGACTCGGCGATTACGGCGCGTTCCTGGCATGTGCAAGTACATGGGTTCAAACCCCAGCATCCATGTACACAACTAAGTGTCAGAGCAAAGAAAGACATGTGAACAACTCAATAAAAATTGATTCTCTCTGCTTCTCTCTCTCTCTCTCTCTCTCTCTCTCACTGTCCTTCTCTCTAAAAAAACAAAATGGCAATTGCTTAATAAATATCTCCATGCTTGGCATTTGAATGAAGCCTGGGCTTGGTGCCTGTGGCTGTAGCTGTGTATGCTGTATTTATTTGTGTGTGCAGAACCCCTGAATTTCATCCTAAACTTTCTATTCCTTACTCCTCAATCCTTGATTTATCTATGGTCTAAAATCTTATGGCAAGTGTATACATTATTCTGCATTCTTGAAGTATCTCTATTAAGAACTGTATTTGTGTATTGTATATTGGCTTTGCTCTTTTACCCTTGCTTTGGATAGTATACTGAAGCAATATAGTTCAGTCAAATAGAACTGTGAATTGATTTATTAATTATTTTATACTTTGTGAAATAATCAAATTATCATGGTCTTTTTAACATAATAATTTATTTAAAAATAAAAATAATCTCATATTTCTCTTAAATTAATAAGTATTTGATACCAACAGTGGTTTTAAATGGAATAAAACCAATTGTTTTTAACACAAATGTATAGTTATACTTTTTAAAGAACTTTATTGATAACTGAAAACATTAAAGAATATGAAGTGTAAAGTATCCATTCTAAATTGTTCAGAAACATTTCACCTTGCCTTTTTCTAAAATAATATTTATTACTATGAAGTAAATCCTTTGAGAAGAAAGTGAAGCAGGTCTATTTCCCAAGAGACAGTGCATCACACAACATTGGTGCAAACAGACACTAAAAAACTGGCAGACTATTTACATTTGCCTCAGGGGAGCTGGTACTTCTGAGTTTTGTGACAAAGAATAATACTTAGAGGAAAAATTTGATCTTTTTGACAGTCCTACTAAATTATCATCCAAAAACCCAGAAAGATTTTTATAACCTTCACAAAGTCAACACAATTTCTTATGAGGAGATTAGAAAAATGATGATGATTTATATGATATTCAACACAATGACAAAGACTACATAATTTTAAAGACATTCCATTTTGACTATATCATCCTACTTTAAACATTGAAAATTTTCAGTTGTGCCATTTTTTATTATTGCCTGTCTTTTTTCCTTTGGAAATATAAGGACAGAAAAGGAAAAAGAGAGAGACAGAGAGACACACAGAGAGATAAGAGAGGTCATCCATGACTTAAAATGCAAGATCACTTCTATATTATTAGGATATTTGCCATATCTCCAAAATTTAACAAAGCATATTTCAATTTTCTTATTAAATTGTTAAATTTATAAGGAAAAGAATTCCTATTTCTCATACAATTTTAAATAAATGATCATCAAACTCCAAAGCAATACGTTGTTTCTGAAATATAGTATTTCTAATACACCCATAGACCACACATGCACATGCACATATAATTTATTATATACAAATAATGTTTTTATTTGAAGTTCTCTGTTTTTGTACATTAATATACTAAATAGAAAGGTAAAATTTTGTGGTTGGACATTCTATGGAAGAAGAGGCTTTTAATGATAGGCCACAGATTTTCCTTTATAGGAGATGAAGCAACAACTAAAGCCATGTTTCAGGCAATTAAGAAAAGAATAAAAAGTTGTAGGGAGCCTAATGACATGACAAAACAAAATAAAAATATGGCTTCAAGTGAAATTAAAACTGGATTCTGAAATCATGCATAGATTGTACTGAAATAAGGCAATTTGTGTGTGCCAACAGGCTAGAATGAATCTCTTGAAGAAACTCTGAATTCAAAGTACAGAATCTTGTTAATAACAAAGATCAAATTTCCAATAAGTACCTCGAAGAATTAGGTCTTTCTTGGACATGCCACAACGGTTACTATCAACGTGGTAGCATTTTCCAAACAAGGAAATACACAATACTGAAAATATTTTAGCCTGAGAATCAGCTGTTTATATATTAGTCAGGTTCTTATCACTATAATGAAATAACTGACATAATTCACTTTATAAAAAGAAAAAAGCTATTTAGCAAACAAATTTGGAGGCATCTCACAGGCCTAGCAACAGCCAGTGCTTGACTAAATCATGGTGCTGATGGCAATTATAACACTATGTTTGCTGCTGTGGTGCTTAATGGTCATACAAATATCAATTTTTTTCTGTGAAGTGTATCTTCAATTAGTTGGCAAACTTTATGGAATCATTTTCTTATCAATTGCAACATATTTTTAAAATTTAAATTTATTCTATACTGCTACATAAAATTATGTGTTTATGGAGCTTCATGTCATAATTTGATGCATACATTATATAATTTTAATCAAATTAAACATATCTAGCTTCTCAAACATTTATCATTCATGATTGAACACATTCAAACTCATTTCTCCTAGCTTTATGAAATATACAGCACATTTTTATTATCCTAATCATCCTACTGTTCAGGAGAACACTATCACCTCTTATTCCTAACTGTAACCAAGGGTCTACTGATCAACCTCTATTCAAGGTCCCTCTGCCTACCTTGCCCTAGTTTTTGATAACCACCATTCTCCTCTCCGGTTCTAGGAGATCCAGTCTTTCATCTTCCACATGAGTGATACTGTGAGGTACTTCTTATTCTGTGCCAGGCTTATTTCAGTTAGCATAATGATCCCTAGACCAACCATGTTGTCACAAGCAAAAGGATTCCATGCTCTTTATGGTAAATAGCATTGCATTGTATATCTGTGTCATATTTACCTTATGCATTCACTAATTGTTGGAACCTTAGGTTGTGTACATTTTTTGACTATTGGGAATAGTGCTGCAGAGAGACATGGGTGTGAAGATGTCTCTTTTACAGGCTGTTTTCATTCTCTTTGGATATATAGCTGGTAGTGGCATTGTTGGATCATATAGTAGGTCTGTTTTTTTTTTTTAAGCCTCTGTATTCTTTTTCATCCCACCATTTACAAGGATCTCCTTGTCTCCACATCCTCACCAGCACTTGTTACAGTTGGCTTTTTGATAAAAGCCATTCCTCCTAGGCTGAGGTGGTATCTCACTCTGATTTTGATTTGCATTTCCCTAATAATGATGTAAGCCTTTTTAAATAACTGTTTATTAGTTATATGTCTTTTTTTAATGTCTTTTTAAGTCCATCATCCATTTTTAATTGCTTTTTTGTTTTGTTTTCATTTTAGCATGAAGTATTTTCAGTTCCTTCTATATTTTGTATAACTACCTCTTGTCAGAAGTAGAGTTTGAGCTACTTTCTTCTATTGCATACATTCTGTCCTTGCTCTGCTGTGTATTGTCTGTGCTGAGCAAGATTTTTATTTTGATGTAGCACAATTTATCTATCTTTAACTTTTGTTTTCTATGATTTTGGTGTCTTGTTCAAAACATTCTTGCCTGATCCAGTCTCCTGAAACATTTCCCCTATATTCATATCTAGTAGGTTCATTTTTTCAGGTCTCACATTTAAGTTTATAATATATTTTTAAATGAGTTTTGTCACTGATGAAAGATAGGGATCTAGTTTTATTTATCTGTATATGACTATCTAATTTTAATTATATTTCTGTATTATTGTTATTCCAATTATCTTATCTTGATTTATAGTTTGTTCACCTTTGTTCTTATTGTGAGGATAGTAGTGAAAATCTCTAAGCTCTTTATATGTTGCCCCTCAAAATGTAAATATGATAAATATGAATAACACACAAAAATATAAGAATTCTAGAGGATAGCAAAGAAGACCATCTAGGAGATCTAAAGTTTGACTGTTAAGTTTTACATGCAAGATCAAAAATAGAACTCAAGAAAAAAAAATAATGGTAGATGCTATTAAAATAAAACAAAGATCTGCTCTGTTAAAAAAAAAAATCACTGTACTAAAGAAAGAAAATACCATCCACACACTGGGAGTAGGTATGTGTGAAAGTCATATTTGATAATGAGCTTTTGTCCCAAATGTGCAAGTAACTCTTAAAACTTAGTAATAAGGAAAGGGAGAGCCACAGGAAGAAGTTAAAAATCTGAACAGATGCCTCGCTAAAAAAGACATAACAAGGGAAAATTATACATGTGAAAAATGAGCATCATATTTTGTATAATTAGGGAATCATAGATGAAAATAAACAAATTCCATTATGCTTCAATTAAAATTGATAAAATCCCAAACCATGACAGTATGAATTGAGAAAAAGTGAAGGAAAAATACTTTAATTCACTGCATTTCAGAAAGCAAAATGATATGACCACTTTGAAAGAAAAGTGTGGTACTTTTGTGTTTTTTTGTTTTTTGTTTTACAAATTTAAATACATTTTTATAATATAGTAGTTGCACTGTGGATATTTTTTCAAAGAGAAGAAAACTTATGTGTACAAAAAGACAATGAACATGAATATTTATAGATTTATTCATGATCACCAAAACTAAAAACAACTGAGATATTCTTTAAAATTTATCTAAATTGATCTACTACCCACTGATATATATCAATTAACATACAATATGTATTACACAAATATATATATATATATAAATACTATATACATACACAAGATGTTGGATATCTATACGGTAAAATACTATTCACATATACAAATAAATACTGTTTTCAATCATGGAAAGAGATGGAAGAACTTTAAATGCAATTTGCTTAGTAAAGAAGATAGTTTAAAAAATACTAGCTTATGATTTCAATTGCATAATATTTTGGAATAGATAATAGTAAACATGGTAGAGTTGTTATACTTTACAGGGGTGGTGAGGACGGGAAGAAGAATGAATAGGCAGAGCACAGATGGATTTTAGGCAAATTGAATGTATTTTGTGTCATCTGTAATGGTGGATACATAATTAGGCATTTGGCAAAATTCATGCAATTGTGCAATACACATGTGAACCTCAGGACACTTAGATTTTAGACAACATAATGTAGCAATATTAGTTCATTGATTGTAACATATGTACTATGTTAATAAAAACTTTAATAATTAAATTGTGGCAGGGATGGTGTATAGGAACCCCTTGTACCTGAGTTCAATAGTTTTGAAAATCTGTAAAACAATGTCTGTCACTTAAAAGAAAAAGAAATGTCCTGGAATCACCTTCATTGTGAGCATTCTTATGATTTGTCTTAACTTTGGATCTATTGACCAAAGAAATATTGTCATGAATAGGTTTTGAGTATTGACATATACCTGAATGTATATGAAAACTTCTGTCCTTGTGATTTAAAATTTGTGTCAGATTCTTATTATATACCTTAATTTTAAAGTTTTCAAAACTAAAGTATGAATGCCATTCTTAAACTTGAAGTCAATTCTTATTATCTAAACATTCACAACTAAATAATTTCACCAACATGTGAACAGTTTATTCTTTGATAATTTAAATTTAAATTCTTGATGCCATAATTAAGTTTGAACATTTTCACCAAAACATTCAGTAACTAATATGGTATTTTAATTCAACTCTCTGATATTCATGCATTTATAATTTTTTAAAAATTTTAGCAGATTTTTAGGTTATATGGCTTTTCCATCTTGTGAATTTCTGTTGTTTCCATTTCAAAAAACTGACCTATCCCATATGAATTTTATTTGGAAATAAAGCTTAGTGTTTATGCCTTGAAGATCCCTGGCAACTACATCACTTTGATTAAACTAATAACTGAGGTTTTATGCCAGTTGGATACACAGGAATCTTGACTTCACTTTTGCAGTGACTGGAGTGAAATGAAGACAGATTGTTCAAACTATTTTGATTAAAAGTTCCGATCAGAGTTGCATAATGGTTTGGCCACTGTGAATGTGAAATAGTCTAAATGAATTACGGCACATGAACTCAATCAGCTTCATCTTGTTTATATCCAGGCTCCTCTCCAACTCATCAAGGTCATTTTGAATTTTAATCCAGCCTTGAAATGTGCTAATTGTCCTACTAAATTGGTGTCATCAGCAAATTTAATAAAGATACACTCCGGTTCATCACCCCAATCATTAATTTAAAAAATGTTTAATAGTAGCAGACTAAGTAATGACCCCTAAAAATATACATAGCACTTAAAGTTTCAAAAGATGATGCTGTGTCATTAATTTCTTGACAACCTGATGTTTTCCTTTGGTTAAACAAATGATACCTTTTTTTTAGTTTTTAAAATTGGGGATCATGTTTATCTGTGTGTAAATGCTACTGTCAGATATTTTCACATTAGAATTTGAAATAGGGAATATTGAATTTTGATCTAATATAACTTTCATTTGAAGAGGCTAAAATTGAAGTATAGCACCTACCATGTCTCCTTATTTCTGTCTCACTTGACCTCACTTTTATGGCAACCTATACTTTTTGAAATGTTTAGCATCTTGAATTTCACCACTGTACCCTATTCAATTGCTCATATCATCTGTACTGACCTTCTGAAGCCCTATGGCTTTTCATTCCATCCTCCCCAGAACAAACACTCATATTGTCTTAACTTAGAACTTTTCACTAGAATAACATTGCAATATTTCTGAACTTTGTATTTTAAGAATCCTGCCACAATCACCATAGGAAATTGCTCTAATTTTAAAATCCAACTTCAATCATCCTTTTTTTCTACTTTCAGCACAGAATCCAGAAACCTATCACCTCTTAATATTCCCTTAAATATGCTCTTCTTCTTTTTTTAACTTAGAATTCATGGAATGACAACTATTCTCTAATCAACACCACTAAATAGACTTTATCTTCTTGTCTTTCTAGGAATTGAAGTGATTGTTGCTACAGAGTACCACAACCTAGGTGGTTGAGAGAAAAAAAACGTGTTAAAATTGTTAAGTTAGATTTCTAGTCACTAGAGACTTCAGTTCCCCAAATCAAGGTTCTGGCCTAGCCATTCTACCTCTGAATTCTTTTGGCAATAATTTGTCATGTGTCTGCCTAGCCTCTGGCTGGTGATGGCAATCTGTTGCTTTCGTTGGGTTGAGGTTGATTTACTTCAATTTCAGCAACCATCCTCATATGGCATATTCCTTCTGTGTGTCTCTATGCCCATGTCCCCTTCTTTGTCATTTTATGAATAGTCCACCCTTATACAGTATGACTTCATCATAATTTTATTACATCTCCAAAAATCCTATTTCCAAGTTAAGCACATTATAAAGTTCTGAGTAGACATAAATTTTGAGACACACTGCTTACATGGCACATTGATAGAGCCCTGATCCTTGTTAAACTAAAAATATTCCCTATTGTACTTTTTAATTGAACTTCAGAACATCTCTGAAGAATATAATTATGTAAACAACTTGAGATTTATGACAACAGGTTATTTATGATGTCTCATTCTTGTCCAAATCTTTTACTATTATTCCTTGGAAATTCAGGATCTTATTCTTACAGGGTTATTTTACTCTTTTTTTTTTTCAGTTATCTATGAATTGTATTTTAAGAAAGGAAATGAGTGCTCACTTATGTTTCCAATGATGTTTGCCATCATCAGTAGTGATAGTCACAGCACGCTATCCCACAAAGATGGGAAACATATCACATATTGACTTTCCTCTTTCCTATACCAGCTCTTTTGCTTCTTCCCTTGTCCTCATTGACTATGATTTATTCAAAAAGTAGACTAAAATTGTCCCCCCACTCTCTTTACAATATATTTTTTAAGGAAAACATTTTTTGTTTGTTTTTTCTTTTTTCTTTTTTATTCCCATTTTTATGAACAAGGACACATATTTTAGACACTGTCAGTAGTCCTTCCACTACAGACCATGTAGTTGGTCTTTAAAACCAAATTCCTCTGTGTTTAACACCCAGTACCAAAAATAATTCAACTTATTTTATTCCTGTTCACATTTTACCATACTATAACTGGTGCAATTGGATTCCCCTTCCAGCAAACACTTATAATAACTCCATTTTGATAAATCTTTAGATCACATATTTGTCTTCATCTGATGGGATTTCTTAACATGTACTACTCCATTAACCATGCATTTTCTTAGTTCCTGGTCTAGTAATACTGTCAAATCTCCTTTATTGCAGGTTGTACCTTTCCTGGTTTATTATATCTTTCTAATTTCACTAACTGCTTGGTGTCATAGTATTCCATAGCAGCACTGTTTACCATCTTTCCATGATACTTCTATTTTTTGGATAAATAGTCACCGTAAAGGATGATATCCTTCCACAACTCATAGGTCTCAAATACATTTATCTAGCTTCAGTTCCTGTCCTGAGATCTACCATGCAGATGTTCAAAAGAATGAAACCAACCCAGATGCCCCTCACTCGGTGAGTGGATACAAAAACTTTGGTACTTATATACAATGGAATACTACTTGGCCATTAGAAAAGGTGATATTATGGCTTTTTCAGCCAAGTGAATGGAGATGGAAAGAATTATGCTAAGTGAAGTATCCCAATCTCATAGACTCAAGGACCGAAAGGTATCTTTCATCAGTGGAAGCTAGAAAACATGGGGAAGCAGTATATTAGATGGCTAAGCTAATAATAACTTCAAATTGTATGATTCTCAATGCAACAGGGAGATGACTCCCTAGGATACTCGGAGGCATAGGGAGGGGGATGGGGAGGAGAGTGAAGGAAGTACTCCTAGGAGACTGGAGAGTGGGAATATGGGGGAATCATCTCAGAAGGAGATCTCTCCCCTCCACGAGATATCAATTTAACTCAGGAGTTCTTCTGGGGGAAACGGCAACAGGGGGAACCCAAGCTGGGCATCCATGATATGGCATTAGCCCTGGATAACTAAGTATATATACATTGGTTCTTGAATGTTTGATAATATTTCCCCCTCAATTATCTCTATATCCATCTAATAAAAAATAAAAAGAAAAATCCGGGTGGTACACTCTATTATGGTCTTTCATTGTCTTCTACCTCACATCAGGTACACTCAATACACAGTTTGACAACAGCAAAGTACACATGGACAGTGAATCAGAGCAGATTAAAGACTATGACATAGGGATGTTATGATCAGGCAGAGGGAGCAGAAAGTGTGATGGCTTATATGTGGGGAAAAGGTAAGGCAAAAAAAAAGAGATGTGTATGAGGGAAACAGGAAGTAACACATACTGAGGTCAAGGAAAGAATTACAGGATATAGGCAGAGAGAGTGTGAATGAGTTCAAATCAGTTAGTTCACTCCAATGCCTGATAAAGGGAAGATGCACCTTAAGAAAAATATGTGATATTCTGTAGTTAAATTGAATTTCAGTTAATTGGCACTGTAAGTAGCATAACATACTGTGGTGAATGCAAGTGTTTTTAAACAATAAGTCATTGCCATCTTTCAGTATAAAGTGACATGAAAGGTGTAATTTCAGCATCAGAAAAAATTTTAGTAAGTAATTAGAAATCATAGATTTAGTTAACAATGAATTAAATGCATAAGTTGTGAAAAAATAATGGAGAGTATTCAGGATTGTATATGAATCAAAAGGTTAAAAAAAGTTAGAAACACAAATTACTTAGAAATGCATTATGAAACAACTTAGAAATAAAGTTTAACTCTAAAATATTTTTACCATGTGAAAAGTATACAAAGAAAAGACCAGATCACCACAGATAAATATTGAAATGATAAATAAATAAGTACATAAGAATTGCAAAACTATTCTCCACTACCATATATAGTATATGGGAAAAGACATTTCAAATATGTGTCTGAGATCAAGAACAGTAATTAGAAATTTCTAAATGCAAAAAGTCCAAACAAGTCAATGAACATACAAAATAATTTTCATGATCACTTATCATTGTAAAACTACGAATTAAAATCACAATGAGATAGTACCTCACACATTACAATTGCAATTGTTTTGGAAAGGTTAGCAAGGATGTGTAGAAATCAGAGCCCCTCTATACCCAAATATAAAATGATGCAGAAACTATAGAAACAGTATAGCAATTCTTCAAATTAAAAAGTTGCAGCGATTCGATTTCTATCTATATATTCAAAATAATTTAAAGCAGGATCTCAAAGACATATTTTACACTGATTACAGCTACAAATTCCCATTCGTCCGGTATTACGAATAACTGAATATCCACTTAAACATGAATGGATGAATGTTTCAACCCAAAGTAGTATATAATATACAACGGAACATTGTTCAGCCTTAAAAAGGAAGAGGATTCTGACGCATGCTAGAATGTTGATGTCATTATTCTAAGTGATATGAGTCCATCAAAATAAGACAAATAATGAGTCCACATTATGAGGAATCTATAATATTCATGTTCATAGATACAATAGAATGGTGTTGGATATTCTGAAGGGAGGGACAAGCGCAGAGTTGTTTAATGGGCCCAGAGTTTCAGTTTTCCAAGATAAAGAAGTTCTGGAGTTTGCACAATGTTGAAAATATACTTAATACTACTGAAGTTTACATTTAAAGTAATTAAGATGATAAATTTTATTTTTCTTATTTTTTTAAAGAGAAGGACAGTGAGAGAGAGACATAGAGAGGGAGAGAGAGAGAATCAATTTTTATTGAGTTTTTTCACATGGCTTTTGCTGCTCTGACACTTAGTTGTATACATGGTGCTGGTAAAAAACCCAAAACATAATTAAGTTAAAATAAAATAAAATAATATGAGTTATATGGGTGCATAAGCACACATTTAAATTCATTTGAAAGCTATGTAGAAATATTTACATAGTGTGCTTTATATATTCTCTGTTTTTTATAAAATCCATTATAATATATGAAATTGCAATGTTATATTCAGAAGCTCAAATTTTGTGAATGTGTGTATAGTGTGTATGATTATCATTTGTATGAGAAAATACTAAAAGACTGAAATTTCTATCTACAATAGCTAGTAGCAACCCCTTAATTAAAAATATAAAATCAAGAAGAAAAGCAGTAAGATTTCTAGTATTTTCTCTTATCATCTTACATTGTAAACAATTTAATAAATAAGTGATTACTAACAAAAGTTTTCATATAGTTAATTTCTTCTGATTAAATAAGAAATGCTTCCATTGCTACTGACATGTTGCTTTTCACTTTATGAAACTGTCAGTTTGAGACAGCCTATATAATGAAATAAATATGTTGAATTTTTATAAATGTAAGACTTCATTTGAAATAATGATAATAAAGAGTTTTCTACTTAATCTTTTGATAAAGCAAATTATTTGTGTTTGGCCTATGTATGCAGTGTTTGAGTATTTGACAAAATCTACACGGACACATTTCAGGTTTTGGAAGTTCAAGTATAGTTCTAGTTTGTAATTAGTCCTTTTCAAAGTGTTAGGGAAAAAAACACATTTAAAACTACTTCCTCTAGTAACAGATAGAATTTGCTTTTCTGCCCAATATCCCAGAGTTTAATTACTAGTACCAGACCATTATAATGAAATTGTCAGATCTTGTCTTCACTAAATATGACATATTTTCTCGTGGTTGCACTAAAGTAATTTGGTTTCAATCCATTTAAATAAGTATATTTAATTTAATAAAAAGCTAGAAAATATTCTGAGTTATTAAAATTCAAAAACCAAAAATGAGGAAAGCTGTTTTTATTTTTTGGTAAGGCTCATTAGACCTTCTAGGATCTAAGCCTTTTTTCCTTTATGCTTTCAGATTTTTTGTTGTTTCTCTTACTTTCAGTTCATTTTATAATATTTTTCCTCGCTAGCTAACTATAGGAGTCTCTGAAATTGTGGAAGAGGTACCATTTCCCACAGAGTGAGAGTGCTGCACTAGGAAAGGTAGTTCAGTTGGAGAACATCGTGTAACATCTTGCTGAAAATGTCTGCCAGCTCTGCAAGGTTGTGCGCTGGCTATCACATGTGGTCTCTATGCAAATTTGTTTGAGCAGATGCCAGAAAATTAATGAAATTCACCTCAATATGATCATTCAGAAGTTCAGTCTGGTCTTCTAAATGCAATCCAGTATAAATGATGCATAGAATCCCTAAGTGTGCTCCTTATGTGCTGCAGTCAGATCCAACACCCCTTGGGACAAGACATCTGGAACTATATGCTATTGGATTTAACTAATCTTTCTCCTGAGTAACAGTTTATATTTGCTGATTATTCCAAGAAGTTGAGACACACACAAGAACCCACACAGTGGTATAAGGCCCATCTTAACACCAATCTATTTTATTTGTTTGATGTAGTAGTTGCACAGATCTATAATTTTAAGACTGATACTTATTCTCTGTTATATGTTACTTCCTGTTAGAAAATTGTTCTTATAAAAAGGAGATAAAACACATATCACATAAATTCAAAATGGGATCTACAATAGATAGTGTTTAAACTATTGGAAAAACTATCAGTAAACCTCATTATTAGTTCACAAAATAAGATTTTGTGTTGGTTTTCTGAGAGAGCATTTTTTGTTATTTTGAGGCAATATTGGGGTCAAATGGGTATTTGTTTAGCCAATCAAAAACATCAGCCCAATGTGTCCTCAAATAGAGCTATTATTAAAAAATCTAGATTTTCTTAATAACAGATTTCTTTTTTATACATTGGCATATGAATGTCTACATTTTCCTAGCACTTTTGAAGTTAGAAAGATCATGTAATCTGTAGGACTAATAGTCTATGAACAAAGCCAAACTCTTTTTTTTTTTTTTCGTTCTTTTTTTGGGCTACATCCCCCAACCAGAAAAATTCATTTGTGGATTTCTAAAGCCTTTGGAATTGCTTTAATGAGTAGTGGTTAAATGGGATGGAAAATGATCATTCCGGCTGAAGCAAAAATTTTTATATAATCCTCTGAAAAGATTTTTCTAATTTTGCTGCCTGATAAATTTATGAGCATGATGTATACATTTTTGACTTACAACTTTAGGCATAAAATTTGGAAAATAAAGTTTCATAAGTAACCTCAATTACTATTGCCTGCATTTAACAAAATGCTAGTAGCAAGAGATGAGCTTGGGGAGCAGAGGAGGGCAAATATGTAATAAAAGAGAAACAAGACAAGCTAAGCCTACAGCAATTTGCCAAATGAAAATAGCTAACAGCTTTGAAACCTCAAAAGTTAAGGGATGGCTTTTGAGGGATTAAGAAAGCTTTGAATCAAATCTCTTTTAGATTAATGGAGTGTCCAACTGCAAGGATTAATCTAAGGACATCACAAGTTTTTGATGAATAAAAATGACTATGGTGAATTTGAGTTCAAGGGCATGGTACTAGTTTCAAGGTTTTCAAAAACAAACCACAAAAAAATGAGTGGCCCACCACAACCAAAGCATGTTTTCATAGTTTCCAGGGAAGTAATCTGAAGACAAGGTGCTAACAATGTTGGCTTCTTCTGAAGGCGTTGAAGGACAGCCTGTGTCTTTCTCTAGTCCTGGGGTTCTATGGCAATCCTTGACATTCCTTGGCAAATAGACATTATCATTCCAATTCTGTTTCCATTTTCACACAGCTTTATCCTTGTTTGTCTTTCTCTCTTTTTTAAAAGGATGTTAGAAATTTGAATTGAGGTCTTTTCTAAACTTACGATCTCTTCTAAATTTATAAATTACTTACATCTACAATGACCCAATATCTAAACGTCACACACTGGGTTTAGAAATTGAACATATTTTGTGGGGAGTAACTCAGTGTACACTAGGTATAGTTTCTTCACTGAAACATAATCACTTCTAAGTAATTGCCACAAAGTTGAGAAAAAGCAGCATTGTTAAAAATAAGTAAATTAAGCTTATCAATGACTTCTAGTGAGGAATTTTGAGTGCAATATCACTTATGGAACTGAGAGAAAGCAAACATATTGAAAGTCATTCTGGTTTTGTTTATTTAATTTATGTTGTTGTGTGAGATGAATTTTGTGGTTAATTGATTATAAACATTCTCTACTCTTCAATATTGCCCTTCAAAAATGGCTGTCATATAATCTTAGTCATTTTATTTATTCTCCTTGTATTTTAGTGTTCTTATTTTTAAATTAAAAACAATAAGACATATAAAATAGCAATTTGAGAGCATTAAATACATTTAAATTAATATAGGTACTCTTAGGAGATTATGTTTGGCAAATAGTAGGTTTTAATAACTGCTGATCACTTTCATCATAGTATACTTATGACAAATTATGTCTACATTTATGTCTACACCTTTAGAAGTCATGATAGGATAAAGTGTGTTGAAACAAACATATCTGACATCTCAGAGAGACTTATACTAAAGTTGGTTTCTCAAAAATTCTGCTTTCTGTTGAGTGATATTTTAGGGTCATAACTGGGGTAAGTGTTGGAAATAAAATGTCTTTGGAAACTGCACCCTTCTCTGTCAAACCATTAAAAGTGTATGGTTTTCATGTCAATATACGGTTAACAGTACATGTGCGGGGTAACTAGTTCATGCATTATTAATGGCTGAGCAATAATTATTTTACTCAGAATTCTGTGGGTTACTAATTTATTCTGTGGTCAGTTGGAGCCATTGCTCTGGTTCTCCATGATTTTAACTCAGTGTACTCATGTGTCTATAGTTCATTAATTGGACTGCCTGGAGGCTAAATGGTCTACACTAATCATTTGCTGCTATTCCATATCCTTATTATAAACAGCTACCAAAATTACCTGGACACATTTAGATTATGAAGACAGTATTCTACCTCATTTACATCAGACAAAACAGTATTCACTTAGTGAGTAAATAGCACCATTCAACAGAAAAATCTGAAAACTCACATAGCAAACATTTCCCAAAGAATCTAATGGGAGCAAAGAAAGACATACATTTTATGAAACGTAAATATTCAATAGGGAGAAATTTAAACTCTCTGCATAGCTAACAGAATTTCCTAAAGAAAGGCTCTTTAGTATGAAGAATCCCATTTATGTAAGGGCCATAAACATACTATATATATAGTATGTTTATAAATACTAACTTCATATTATAAATGCTGAAATTATATTGTTGATTTTATAAATTATGACATCCATGAAATAGTTCAAGCTTAATATTTTACGTTACTTTAGTCAGAACTCCTAAAAAAGATCTTGGTAGTATGTGTTCCTTCTAAAGGCTCTAGGGAAAATTGCATCTCCTTAGCTGTCCCAGCCAAGCGGTCTGCTTCCGTGCACTCACATCTCCCGCATGGGCTTCTGCCATCCTACCTCTTTTCCGACCTTGTCTCTTGATTCCTTCCCACAAGGAACTTGAGATAAAGTCCAACTCTTAGGTAAGCTCCCCCATCTCAAGGGATTGATTACTCACATCTGCAATATCTCTTTACCCAAGTGTGGGGAATCACGGATTTCAGAAATTCATTTATAGATGTCTGGACAGCCTTCTAGAAATACTACAGAACAAAATCAAGAATTTACGGATAGGCTGTGGTACAGATCCTTCTAAATATCCGAGCATACTATGTAGTACTAGGCTTCTGCTGTCTTTGCTCTGTTGTCTTTCCAAATACAAAGAAATTCTACTGGAGTGTTTTGTTTTAGATGGTAAAATCCATCATTAGCACCGGACTTTTACATGCCTAGTTATTTTCTTGGAATGCCAATTTTAATCATGTTAATATTAAAAATAAAATGATGGGTGTTATAAATTTTAAAGATATAAAGATTAGGATAAGCGTTTTGTAATATATCCCCAGGCATTTATCTTAATTACATTTTAAACGAATATTTTATTAACAGAAAAATATGTGTGCTAATCACAGTATCTTCCAAAAATGCCATTCATTTAAGGAGAACGCTAAGGAAAATTTATTTTAAACCTGTCTTCACTATTCCAATCTTGATTGTAAAAAAATCAGCTTGTGCAATCAAACTCTGAAGTGAGAAAAAATATTTGTATAAATTTTGATTATTTTTCCATCATGTAAATCCTCAAAGGCAAGTAAGAATAAAAGATAAAAATTCAATATGTCTCTGTCACAAAAATTATGCATTTTCTATCACCTGTTTAGACAACACTACTGGATTTTGGCAGGTCTTGTTTCTTGTCAGACTAAGAGTTATCAACAATAAAATTTGATTAATCTAAATGAAAACTGAAGTAATTGTCTATGATATATTAGTAAAAAAGATATGCCAAACATAAATTGAGCAAGCTTCAGGTTTATTTATGTGGATATAAGAAAATTAAGGCTTTCTATCTCAAAATCATGTTTTCCATCAAGTAACATCTGAAGCTACCAAGATAAAAATATAAGTTGGTATGTTTCATAAATTTTGTTATAGTCAGATTTCTCATCACTGTGACCAAAAAACCTGATAAGAACAATTTTAAAGGAGGAAAAGTTTATTTTGAGGGGGTCACATTTTCCGAGGTCTCAGTCCATGGACAGACAGCTCCATCACTCTGGGCCTGTGGTGAGGTAGAACACTATAGAAGAAGGATGAGACAGAGAAAAGCACTAGAACATGGCAATAGGAAGAAGAGATGGATTACGCAGATCGCACAAAATGCATACCTCAAAAGCACAGCCCACCATGACCCAAATGCCTCCAGTCGCAACCTACCTGCTATAGTTACTATCAAGTAATGCACTCATTAACGTTCTCAGAACCCAATCATTTCACTTCTAATTTTTTTTGCATTGATTCACACATGAACTTTTGGGGATCACCTCATATCTACAACAACAACAAAAAAGTCAACCTTATTTACATGTAGCAACAACTCTACAACAAAAGAGGAATATTTCAACTGTGAATGGTTTCAGCTTACTCAAAACTGCTATTTCTCTTGAATTGAAGCCATCACATATACCTTACAAGTATAACTGGATGAATGGATCCAAAAACTGTGGTACATTTATACCATGGAATTTTACACAGCAATTAGAAACAATGATATTGCAGCCTTTGAAGGTAAATGGATGGCTATGGAAGAAATTATGCTTAGTAATATCAGCTTAAACCAAAGACGCAAGGGTCGAATGTCTCCACTCATCTGTGGAGGTTGGAACTAGATCCTAATCATTCAGAAAGGTGGTCCATTATCATGTGTTAACTCCAGATAAGATGTAATGTTACACAGCCTAATACTTTTTTAGAGATATTGTGGATAAGAGAAGGAAGGGATACGGGTGGGTAATTGGGGGGGGCACTCCTGGGGGAGTAAATCTGGTATCCAGAAACTATACACATTTTATATTATTTTATTAAAAACTTGTATGGTTGTTCAAAAAAATAATATAAAAAAACCTAAAAAAATATGTAACAAACATATATGTAATATATATAATCCATACTTAGTTAATTGTAACTTTTCTTTAAAATTATTTAGGAGTACAGAAACTTTAATAAACAGATTACGTAAAATTTGTCACTATAAAAATCTGTGATAAGTATTCCATTACACATTCTACCTTCCAAAAGTTAAATGTGAATATTTTGCTAAGAAGAATGAATTTCCTGAATTTTGCCAGCTAGTATACACACAAACACACATACACACACATAAGAAATATGTACACATATATATGAATTGGACAAGAAAATTCCATAGAATAATGTATATAACATAACATATATAAAAATTCAATTGTTATACATACAAAGGAGTACATTTTTATTTAAAAAGCAAAATAAATGTATACATAGGAAACACCTAGGAATAATGATCATTTGGTAGTGAATAACTGGGAGGGAGGAATAAAAATAGAAATATAGTTTAAAAATAAAATGGAAATAAAAATAAAAGAGATAAATAAAACAAATGATATGTATCTTGCATAGACCAACATATAAAATAAATTTTTGAAAATTTGAAATATATACAAGGTTCTGTGTTCATCAACTACTCTTGTAATAATGGTATGTGATTTTTTAAAAGAAGGCATAAAATCTCAGTAGCTTAAAATAATGAGCATTCATTTGGTCAATGTTTCCACAGCTGGGATCAAGCAGCTTAATTTCATGCTGTTGTTCAAATTTCATGGCTACTTCATGTGTTTTCCTATTTTCCTCAGAAAGCAATGGCCCAACATAGGCTCTTCTTATGGTATATCATAGAAACCCAAGTGTCTTGATTTAATCTGCAATTATATTCAGTGTTTGTTTCAATTGATCTACTAACATGTCATTGTTCAAATCATATCTCATGGCCCAGTTCAATGCCAGTATGTAAAAGATGCATATTTTACATCCACTACTGTGGCATTGCTATGTTGATGATGCCATTTTTTTTCTTTACTATGATAAAGACAATCAGGGTACTTTTTCATTGAAACATTCCCTTCCCTCTTTAAGGTAGTACTGTAGTTTTCCCTCTTTAAAATTATTTTTCTTTAGCTTGCACATTACACCAGAATGGCTTTCCAAATTGTAGATCTTTTTCTGACACTTTCTACCCTGCATTGCCTACTGTGTGATTTATAGGAAACAAGAATAAAATCTATGAAAGGCACAGGAGTACTCATCGGTGTTAATTACTTAGAGCAAATTGTAAGGAAAAACATACATGGCATATACACTGTGATTTTTTTTTTTAAAGAGAGAGGGATAGTGAGAGAGAGAGGCAGAGAGGGTCAATTTTTTATTCAGTTTTTATTTTTTAAAAGGCCTTCATTGCTGTGACACTCAGCCGTGTACGTGGGTGCTGGGGTTTGAACCCGTGTACTTGGGCATGCCGGGCAAGTGCCCTAACCACAGAGCCAGGGCTCCAGCCCCTTACACTGTGATTTTTAAATTAATTATAAGCAACACTTTGGCAATACTTTCCACTATCTACATTTTGCATATATTTAAGATCTGTATAGTGACATAGTATTGATACTTTAAAGTATTGGAAAATTTACTCCAAAAATTGATAATTTGACTTAAGCTTATTTGAATTAATTTTAATCTATATTCTTTGGCTTTATCTCAACATTTCTGCTTATTCACAGAAATTATATTATTTATTTGCCACATTTTACATTATTTCCTTTAAAAAGACTTTAATAATATTCCATCAGAATTATGCAATTGTTTTTTCAACTTTTTTTAAGGAGGCTTTTGTTTGGTTTGGTTTTTGAAGCTGGGAATTGAACCCAGGGGCATTTTAGCACTGACCAAAGTTCTCAGTCATTTTTTTTATTTTGAGACAGAGTCTCCCTAAGTTGTTTAGTGTCTCACTAAGTTGCTGAAGCTGACCTTGAACTTGTGATCCTCCTGACTCAGCCTCCAGAGTTGTTGGAATTATAGGAATGTGACACTATGCCTGATTAAAGTGACTTTTCCTTAAATTCATATACTTGGCATAATATTATTTGATTGCTGTGAATTAAATCCCTTATTGCACACCTATGGGCACACAGGCACAGTTACAAACAGATGGATAATACAAAAGAGTGAGATACACCAATACATAGCACAACTAAATCTTTCTGCAATCCCAAGCATGGTTGACGACTAGGACATTTGTCACATTCCAACTGCAATACATGTGTTTCCATCAGAGTGAACCTTAAGAAATTGTCAAAATATTAGTGGAAATAATGACAAATATCATCTTAAACCATATAAAAATAATTATACTACAAAACTATATTATATATATTGCATAGACATTTGAAAGTTCTGTATGTATAATTCAGTTTGTTGCAAATACATTAATAGTTATGTAGGGTGGTGAATTTACAATTCTATCTATAATTTCTCTTCTTGTATAATTACATATGCCTCTACAATGTCAGTTTTATTACACAGCAATTATAAAAATTAAAATTTTTGAAAACACTCATCCAATGAAATTTTTTTCTCCACTAAAATACATTACTTATTAGCCCACATTTATTAGAACATGTCTTATATTTCCCAGGAATCAATCCACTTTAATCCAATAATTTTGTCTTATTATTACACAGACTTTGCATTTTCCTAAAAACCTTAATATAATTGAAAAAGCACTTTAAATTATTTGGCATGATAAAAATTCTCAAGCCATTAACCTGGTCTTCTCCTCAAAAAAGTGTCAGCATCAAAATTTTCTCCACATTTTTTAAATGCAGAATCACGATTCCTAGTCCAAACACAAAAATCTCTGATTTAACTCCAATAGGTAATATTTAAAACCCTGATTTATAATGTTTTATATTACTTATATTTGATTCTATAGTCTGAAATCAGAATAGAGGAATGTAACAGGCCAATTTTTTCCTGCTACCTCTTTCATGTTAAATAATACAAATTAGATCACAATAAGAGTTTTTCCACTTTAAAACAGAGTCCCATTTTAAATGACTTGCAGAGCAGCAACAGTTGTTACGTACTAAGTGGTACTTCTTTTCCTTTTTATACTTTTAGATTATTAGTCTAGATAATTCATTGTTAAACTGAATTGTGTTCTTCATGCAGGGTGTGATGGTGACAATTAAAACAAGTTATTCATCCACGGTAATGGATCATGGGTAGTAAACTACATGATCACCTTTTCTTAGGAAATCAATTTAACAATTTCAATTGCTCATTGACATTATGTGTTTCCCTTCATCGTGTATTGTCTGGCTCATAATATGTTCACATTAATTACTGTCAAATTTATCAAGTATATTAGAAAATGATAAAGGATGACATATTCTATGGGAATGATTTCTGGGATTTCAAACGTTAAACACTGTACAGTTTATAAAGAAAGTATATACAGGCATATGTAGATTGAGATTTCCATTAGACATAACTGAAGACTCAAAAGAATTTTCTTCATACACAGAGAAATTAAAATTTTTATTTGTTTTGTAATTTCATTGCTCATTACAGCTTCTCCTTTATAAAACAGTGAAAATAATTTGCTCTTATTGTTAATCATTCTCCAAGTTATTTGACATTGATTAAAGATTAGGCAGAAGTTTTTTTTTTGACCGTTTGCTCCCCTTCCAATGGATCAAAATGTCTCTCTAAAATCATATTGAAGTCTTATCCCCCCCACGTAACCACATTTGAGAAAAGACCTAATTGAAGGAAGTGATTCAGGGTGAAAGAGGTCATAACAGGATACTGTGTTCCTTTAGAACTGGTGTCATTATGGGAAGAGAGAAGGACATTGGCAATTGCTTTTCCTCTCCTCTGTGTGAGGACAGGAAAGATGATGTACTGAAGGGAAGAAAAAGTGCTCTTATCAGAAACCAAACCCTTGCCAGAACCTTCACCTCAGATTTTCGGGACTAAATAATGGTATTATTTTAGGACAGGCTTAGCTGATTAAGACCAATGTGATGTCAAGTAACCTTGTAAGGACAAATGTAACACAGATTTCTTTTATCCTTTAGCTATGTTAAAATTTTCATTGCTATTGTAAATTGACTTAAAAAATTCAGGGAAGAATAGCAAAAATAAACAAATTAATATTAATAAATTATAACTGTAAAATTGACAGAATTTATATAACCTGTGAATTATAGAATAATGTATAAAATGTCATATTCAATATTTAAAATGCCCATAGTAGACCATTTCTAAACAATGTTATATCTCAATGACACTCGAGAAGCAAGTTGAGAGTTTTGAGCTATTTGCTTGTTTTTCAAATAACATTTACACTTGGAGTCTTAAGCATAATATTCTGCACTTTTCATTTCTATAAATATGCAGTATATATCAGAAAAGTATATACATTTTAATTCAGTGTAAAACCTGTCAGCCACACACTACAATCCAGAGGAAGAAATGTATTATTTAACTAGTCTACCATGAGGGTTTTCACATTTCTACTTGTTTTAAAGGGATGTTGAGAGAAAGGTACTCCTTGCCCCCCCCCACATTGTAAAGGTACCAATATGAAGTTTTCTTTATTTACAAATCATTGAATCAGTAGCATGGATAATACTGCAATGGTGATCAGACTATGGGATGTCCAAACATCATTCTAGGCATTTCTGGAAGAATGTTTCTGGATGAGATTGACACTTGCATTGGTGGATTGAATAAGGCTGATTATGTTTCTTAGTGTGGTCGACCTCATCCAAGAAATAAAAGACTGACTTCTTTTAGCTGGGACATTTGACATTTCCAACATTTGAACTGAGACTAAAACATTAGCTCCTGTTGTGTTTCAGGCACATTAGTTTTAGAGTGAAACTACACATTATCTTGGAATTTCACTTCATTACAAATCATTGTGTTCCTATTTGTGAAAAAATAAACTAAAGATGTTCAGGGTGTAACCCAACAATTATAATACAGGGATTGAATTATCTAATAAAATATAAATGGATCAAAGAATTAGTTATTAAATCAGCAATACAATTATTAGAAGAAAAAGTAAGATCAACATATCACCATATTGGTGTGGGCTCCTTCTTCCTTAACAAGATTCCCATAGAGTAAGAATTAAAGCCAAGAGTCCATGAATAGGTTGCTATTAAAATAAGAAGCTTCTGAGGGGGGGCTGGAGCGGTGGCTCAGCAGTTTCAGCGCTTGCCTGGTGAGCACGAGGACCCAGGTTCAAACCCCAGCACCACATACACAACTAAGTGTTGGAGCAACTAAAGCCATGTGAAAAACTAAATAAAGTTGTTTCTCTTTCTCTGTCTCTTTCACTGTCCCTCTCTGTTTAAAAAAAAAAAAAAATCTTCTGATGGGTTGGGGATTTAGCTCAGTGGCACAGCGCTTGCCTAGCATGCGCAAGGGCCCAAGTTCGGTCCTCAGCCCAGAAAAAAAAAAAAAAAAAAAAAGAAGCTTCTGCACAGCTAAGGAATCAGTCAAGATTGTCAAGAGATAACCGAGTGAATGCAACAAAATCATGGCCTGCTACTCCTCCAACAGGGGGCTAATATCCACAATATACAAAAATAAAAAAAAAATTAACATCCAAAACACAAACAACCCAATCAATAAATGGTATAGGGTACTAAAAAGAAATTTCTCAACACAGGAAGTTCATAAAGCCAATAAATACACAAGAAATGTTCCACATCACTAGATAGCAGAGAAATGCAAATCAAAACTATGTTATCACCTCACTCCACTCAGAATGGCAAAGATGAAGAATATAAATAACAGATGCTGGAGGAGATGTGGGGAGAAAGGAATAGGAATGCAAACTGATACAGCCACTCTGGAAAGCAGTGTGAAGACCTCTCAAACAATTAGGGATGCAACCACCTTAAAATCTAGTTATCCCACTTCTGGTTATTTACCCAGAAGACTTTTGAATCAGCATATTACAGAGACAGAGCTATATCAATGTTTATAGCAACTCAAATTACAATAACTAAATTATGGAATTAGCCCAGATTCCATTTTTCAGGATGAACGAATCAAAAAACTGTGGTAAATACCCACACACATACACACACACACACACACACACACACACACACACACACAGTGGAGTTCTACTCAACTATCAGAAAGAACAACATAATGGCTATTGCAGGTTAATAAATGGAAGTGGGAAAAAAATCATGCTGAGTGAAATAAGCCAAACACAGACTTAAGGGTTGAATATTTTCTCTCATATGTGGAAGCTTGAATGAAATCTAGAATAGGATGAAAGTTAGTCAAATTTAATTAATAGAATCATCAAATTTGAAGTAACACATAATGTGGGGAAAATTATAACTTTGAAGTGGGGTGGAAGAAAGGGAGGGAAAAAGGGGAACCGATACTATAGGGTAGCTTGACTCTCATGAGAAGACAAAATATGCTAAGGTGTACATATAAATCCAGAAATTTCAAAAATTAATATCCACTTGTATGGTCGTTTATATCTGTAACATGGGGGAATTACAGAGGAGACACAAGAATGGAGTTTAGATAAAAGGATGAGATTCTAACAAGGATCCGATCTAAGTTATTTGTCATTAAGTATGCACTTATTAATGTGTACCAATGAATCCCTTCAACATGTAAGACTATGTTGAACTGATAAGAAAAAGCACTATATGCCAGATGATATTAAGATAATAGGAGAATGCTTTTACAAATCTTCAAGAGCAGGGGAAGTTTTGGGGGCTGAGAATGTCATGTAAACCTTTATCCATGTGGTAGTTAATAAATATAAAAAGAAAAAAGATGGGGTAGAGCAGTGTCTCGCCGATTATGGCGCTTACCTGGCACGCTTGAGGATGCAAGTTCAAACCCCAGCACCATGCACACAATGAAGTATCAGAGCAACCAAAGTTACATTAAAAACTAAAATAAAATTGATTCTCTCTTTTTATATTTTCTCTCACTGGCCCTCTCAGAAGGTGAATAAAGAGAAATTTCAAAGGGAATAAAAATTATTTCAAGTTGATTAATCTGCTTTCCAGTATAGCAATCAGATGCTGGGGAGTGATAAATAATGGAGTAGGAACAGCAAGAGTTAAGAAAACAAGGGAGGAGAAAGAAGGAAAATGAGATATTCAATACTGTAGAGAACACTTGATGCCCACGAGAAGCCCAAACTTTATTCAGTTAGGCATAAAAATATAGCAATTTCAATCATTAAAATATAAATATTTGGTCTTGTATACCTGTAACATGGGGGAATTACAAAGGAGACATGAGATTGGAGACTGGGGGAAGAGGGTGAGATCCTATACGAGGGTCAGGTTTAAGCTCTTCTGTCCAGCATGCAAGTGTGTAATAATGCAATGAATCCTTTCATTATGTAAAATGATGTTGAACCAATTAAAAGAAAAAGAAAGCATGAAGTATATTATCAGCTCTATCAGTTCATTGCGTTATGATATGAATACTTGAAAGGTCACTGGACTTCAAGTGGAAAGTGCATTGAGGGCTGGAAAGGGGTCAGAGTGGTAGAGCACTTGCCTGGCATGTGTGAGGACCCGGGTTGGATCCCCAGTATCACATACACAACTAAGGGGAAAAAATAAAAAACAAAAACCAAACAGGAATAATCAACTCTCTCTCTCTTTAAAAAATAGTGAATTGTAGGAACTAATACGTGTTTTAGAAAATTATTCTGTGTTTGGGGTATATTGTCTGACCAAGAAATGATCTAGGAGTATGTGAAGAAAGCATTGAATTTTCTGAGTTTGTTTTCAATCTAAAAATAGTAACAGCACATTTGGCAATATTATGAATATGTTCACATAGGCATAAATTTATGCATAAATATGTTAGCAATGTGGATTCATGGCTGTCTTATATTGATATGTATAATTCTAAAAATTTAGAGGCTATTGTAATAAGTCAAAATGCTCAGTAGTCATATACTTTAGATGTCTCAGAAATCTTTGGTCTTATCAAGCAAAGAACAACATAAATAAGAATATACACAGAGTGCAGTAGGATTTCTCAGTATCAAGTCTCTAAATACCAGCATTTCTAGGCATCTTTTATTATGTCAATTCCAAAGATCAACAAAAACCAATATAGATAACATAAATTTATATAATTTTCTATCTACTACACTATGAAACATAGTATCCACAATTTTAGTTTGATAAATTTCATTATGAAAATGTAAAAAATTTTCAGAAACAAAAGAAATTTTGAAAAAATCTGTAATTTCTTCCCTTGTCAATATAATATTGTCAAAATGTTAATTCTGCATAAATTAATATGTATAAGCCATGTACTTAAGTAAAATATCAATGGAGATTTGAATGATTTGGTTTAAATAATATTAAAATTCATTTGAAAATAAGTAAACATTCAAATACAGCCAGTTAAGTATGAGAAAGACAGCTGTATGTCCTTTTAAAAATACAACGGGGACTGGAGCAGTGCCTTAGTGGTTGCAGCACTTGCCTAGCATGTGCGAGAACGTGGGTTCAAACACCAGCCCCACATACACAGAAATGTGCTGGAGCAACAAAAGCTACATGATAAACTAAATAAAATTGATTTTCTATTTCTCTCTCTCTCACTGTCTCTCTCTCTCTCTCTTAAATAAATAAATAAAAATTAAAATATAATGAATGAACAGCAGAATATTTTTAAGTAGTATATTTGAATTAGGTAAAAAATTATCTTTAAAAATAAAACTAAATAAAATCACTTTTTCCCAGGTCTGTCTTAAAAATACAGGTGAATGAGACTGTGGACCAGATGCTTGTAAGCCTATAATCCCGTCAGGAAATAAATATCTCCATTCAATATTCTGCCCAGGAACTCAAAATTCCTCAGGCTGGGAAGAATCAAGAAGTAACCTCCACGTAGATAATAAAGGATGTTGTTTTGTCCACAACACTATTTCCTAAGTTGTGATCCATGAATAAATAGTATCTCAGTTCTTATGTAAAATACAGATTTGGGAACAGTTTGGTCAAATGTAATAAACATTTCTATGTGCAAGATCAATGGACTCACATTTTAGCAAGCAATTGAAGTGAAGTAATAGGCATTTAAAATTAATTTTGTAACATCTGTTCATATTACATTTATTTGAAAGTTAAATATATCATTGACCACAATTTTTATCTTTTGAAATATTTATATAAAAATTGGGATTGTGATTATCAGTGAAATAGCAGATATCAGACACACTTGCACTGGCAACACATTTCTATTTTTTCATCTGTTGAGGGCAAATAAGAATACAGTCTTGTGTAAGGTTCCTCTGAGAATTAAAGTAGAAAGGTTGAATGAGTATCTGGTAAATACTAAATTCCCAAGTTTTTTTTGGTTGTGTATATGGGTATGCGTGTGTGTTGTTGTCAGTTTAGACAATCAAATGCAAAGCCTGGAACATCTTATGCAAGTGTTCTAACACTGAACAATATCTCCAAACATTTAAAAAATATATTGAGACAGAGTCTCTTTAATTTTCCCAAACTGGTCTCAAACTTGTGATTCTCGGGCCTCAGCCTCCTGAGCAGTTGGGAATACAGGCATGTGCCATCATGCCTGGCTCGATTAGTTTTATACTGAACATTATATAGAACAAGGTACAAACACACACGCATGTTATGTATGAGGCTGAGAAAATGGACTGCCTCTGACCATTAATAATTAAGCTAAGTTTTAAATAGCTGTTGACAGGAAAAGAAATACAGCATGTATTACTGATAACCATGAAGATTTTAAGTGCAAATTAGCAACAAAAATTTGTTTATCAGGTTAGCTAGATCACTTCTTACATAAAGTAGGATGGTATCATTACTGATCAGTATTGACACAAAACCTAAAGTATATATATATTTTTTTTTAATAAAAGCTAACCTGTAACTATGGAGTACTTATGATAGTTGTCTACAATTACACAAATTTAATGAACTTCATTTATACAGTGAAAATATTACAAATATCATACCATATTGATCTGTGTTCCAAGGATTTGACAACTTATAAATATACATTTATATGAATGTATACATATACCCCTCAACACATTATACAATAGTTGAACTAATGTTTTAAAGTACAGCTTATTATAAAAAGGACATTTTTCTATAAAACCACCATATTAAATGAATCAGGAACAATCATAGCTTTAAGACAGAAATTCAAAAAATAATTAGACAAAATTGAAAAAGACATGTTAGTTTTTGGCATTTTGAAAATGGTTCCAGCAATAATAATTTACAAATGTGAAATTTTTATAGGTGGTTCCAAAAACATATTTAATTTCAAATAGGTTTGTCAAGGATAATTTTTAGTACTTCAATCTGATTTACTGGAACTAGGAAAATGAATATGAAAACTGGCTTCCAGGAGTGCTGAAATGAGAGGTTTATGAAAGATTGTATTGCATATTGCACTATACTCCTTACATATTAATTTAGGGATGCATTTTGATTATGTGATGTAATAGGAAAAAGCATTACCATTAGCTCAACTAATATTAGAATCTAATTCACAGATATTAATTTCTTGCCATACACTCATTTGTTTCTTTCAAAACTTCTACTATCATGCCCATTTTTCAAAAATGGAAAAATAGATGCAACTACTGGAGAATAAGGGACTGATATAATTTGTGGGTCCCAGAATGTTTTTTCATGTTGTATTTAATTTAAAAAGCACCTCTATTGAGATGCTTTTCAAATATATAAATCTGTTCCTTTACAGTATTTTTCATATGACTCAGTCCCTAAATTCTGACTAGTTTTTATAACACAGTGTTTATAATTTCATTCAAGCAGCCTTTTTCTAAGTAGGTAATGTTTTATTATTTGTTAAATGACTAGGCAATTTATGACTTTATTTTTGTTCCTGATAAACGCTTAAGGTACTTGAATCAACTTTTTTCTAAAGTAAGATATGGAAAAAAAAGTGCTTGTATACTCCCAAATATTTGCTTCTTTCACAACCCCAACTACCATACCCACCTTTCAGAATGGATCCTGAGGATGCAGGGGACTAAACACCTGTGTTCACCGAAGGAACCATGGATGGAGTAGTTGCATGCTCCCAACACATCTTTAAGTACTAGCCTGCAATTTGATGGCACTGGGAATTGGGATCTTGGGAAGGTTATTAGATCAGGAACTTTAAGCCTTCAGAAAAGGAATTAATGGGCTTAGACTTTAGAGGATCTCTCACTCCACCTTGTGGAGATGCAGCAAGAAGGAGGAAATGAATCAATCAATACCTTGATTTTGAACTTCCAGACTTCAGAACTCTGAGGAGCAATTTATTTTTTTTCTGTTAAGCTACATAGTCTATGCTGTTTTTATATGACTCTGATTCCTGTTCGTGTGAGTGTGTATGTGTGCACACGCGTATGTTTGTGTGTGTGTGTGTGAAGAGCTCTGAAAAATCTCATAAGGGTTAAATTTTTTCTCATAAAATTTAGCTATTAAGATAATTTTATGGGAAGTAATTGAGTCTGAAAAAAGTATGCTGTAAAGAAACAAAACATAATTTTTGAATACTTCAATAAGTTTTTATTACTGTGAAATTAGAAAAAAATTCTCTCTCTGACACACACAAACACACACACTGAAAGATTGAAGTATGTTACATGTTTATTGAGTTGAAGCAATTTTTGAACCATATTTCTGTGTAGCAGAAAATGATGTGTCTTTAGATAGTATAGTGGCAGGAAGATAAAGGATAGTAGAGAATATCTGGAAAAGTAGTCGACAATCTACTAGTAAGAAAAAAAATGGAAATACCACAATGCACTGTTGAAGACAATATTGAAGCTGTATGACTCCTTGATTGCTCTGCCTGCATTTTCATCTACTCTTTAACTTATTACACTTTTATTTTAATCTCACAAGCTATTCTCCTTGAATCCAGCTGGTCATAGACCAATAACTCAGAAACCATTGACCCAACCAAGGTCTCCTTTCTCTGACCTGTTCTTCTCAGTTAGTTTGGTCAGAGCAATTAAAAAGTTGACTCACACATTTACCATATCAATAATCCCTATGGTCACATACCCAGTATGCACTATTTTCCCTTCTGCTACAATATGGCAGTTGCCAAAAAAGTGTTTCTTCCTCATGAAAAACCAAAACAAAAAAAATAATTCTTACCTTGTATAACACAAAGATTTATGAGAATCAACAGAAAAGATGATGTGAATATTTAAGCTCTTCATAGATTATATGTATATAAATAGTAGGAGTTTTAGGAGAAATAGAGTTTGGATTTGGTTAGACTATGATTGGTGGTGATTATTTTTAGAGGCAAAATAATAAATGTATATTTAAATAGATTAATCAATCTATTTTGTTGTTAATATCTGTTAATACTTAATAATAAAATGTCTAATGACATATTTTGGTACATTCAGTTACACTTTTCAAAGAATATATTTTTATAATTACCATTCAGAATTTGAGATTTTTGTCTTCAAAGTAGAATAATAATTTATCCAATCAGTCAAAATTACTTGCTTTAGCATTCTATAAATAAGTAAGCTGTGTATTGATTATTTTCAGAAAGAATGCATTTTGAGAATAAAAATAGCTTTGTAAATTTTTATTTTAGATAAGATCAGGATGATATCATGTATTTACATTTCAAAACTATATGAATTTTGGCTGGAGTGGTGGCTCAGTGGTTACAGCGCTTGCCTGGCATGAGCAAGTACAAGGGTTCAAACCCCAGCACCCAGAAACACAACTAAGTGTCAGAGCAACGAAACCCAGGGGAAAAACTGGATAAAAATTAATTCTCTCACTCTCTGTCCTTCTTTTTTTAGAAAAAAAAAAACTATGTCAACTTTGAAAATGACATTGAGAGACAAATTACTTTTCAGTAAAAAGTTTCCATGATTCTTTTGAAGTCTACTAAAGGGAAAATGTAGAGATTGTGTATTAAGGAGCGTACTTGAATTTGAAAAAATTGTGCACTAAAACAATTATTTTTATAAGGTAACTAGATTATTTTGCTATTAAAATATAAAATTTGTTACCATTTCAACATCTTAATCACAGTAGATTGGGAAAATGTCATTTAGAGAAATATAATCCTAATTAAAATACTTTACCTAATATAGCCATTGTAGATCTGATTTTAATTTATTTTTTGGTAACACTTATAATTAATGCTTTTCATAACAAATTCTAAGAAAATCTCAAAGATTGTTTGTCAAAAATATGAAGGTGACTACTGAACTTGGGTGTAGAGAGAAAAATTAAAAATATTTAAAATAGATTTGGGTTAACTTACATAAAATCAGAGTTCCTTCTTATTAAGATCTAATTGTCATATTCCCTGAAATAAAGCTTAATGTGATAATGGGGAAAATATGACTCTTTTGTTTCAATCCATTCTCTACTACCTCTATAACCCCCTAATTTTTCCATCTATGTGAGATAGAGATAAGTATACAGAGAAAGAGTGAGATTGATATAGGATAAAAACCACAGAGAAATTCTGCCCTATTCTTATACACAGTTCTAGAAGAATCCATACAGCTTTCTCCCCTGTATTGGTTTAGCACAGATGCCATAACAAAGCACCACACTCTCCATGACTTAAAAAAAAAAACAGAATTTATTTTCTCATAGTTCTGTGGGGCAGAAATAGGAGGAGGGCTAGTTCCTGCTGATGACTTGGAGGGAAGGACCTGATCCAAGACACTCCTTGGCTTGACTGTGGTCTTTTCCTTGTGTCTTCTTCCCTTTGTATCTGTGTCCAAATTTCCTTTTTTAAATACCAACAGTTATATCAAATTAGGCTCCATTCTAATGACCTCATTTTAATTAAATAGTTTGTAAACAGCCTATATCCAAATGTGATCACAGTCTAAATTTCTTGAGGATACAATAATAGCATCAGTTTGGGGTAGACAATTTAGGCTATAACTAGTCCATTTCCTACTATTTAAAACTGTCAAATATAATAATAACATCATTACTACCATTACTGAATGATGATAAAACATTTTCATTCCTTCATGAAAGACAGAAAATTTAACTTTCTCTACTATTGAACATTTTCCTTTCTTGTTTCACATTATATAAATTATTTCAGCTGCTTGTCTATATGTATGAAAAATATAGTTAAAATTCTATATCAAATATTTTATTTTCTATATAAATAACATTTTTGTTGCCTTATTGATACTGGTTTTCTTCTGAATTAATTTTTATTAGCTGTAGTTCACAGAATAATTATTCCTCTTTATTACTTATATTAAAATATTTAATTTCTTAAAGATGATGTCCTTTTAGTTGGCTGGATTTCTATTAGAAATTAAACAAAATCATTTCTCAACAAAGGGCACACAGTTCATTCTAACACTCCTTTCAATTATATTTTCTAAAATAATTTCAACTTTCCCAATGCTTTGTGTTTCTTTTGTTTTAAGCTAGGTGATATACTTACATAATTACTTAGAACTATTATACATTTAACAGCTCTGATTAATTAGCCTTACAGTTTATTGTTTCCCCTAGGTACAGACTTTTAGTCTTAAAATAATTCCCCAATAGAACTTTCTAATTAAAATCCAGTTTTGCCAAAGAAAAAAATATTCATAACACTAATATGAATCCCATATACTTATAAATACTTCCTTATATACCTTCTTCCACAGAAATTCACTGCAATACAGACATTAGAGACCTTGATATTTGTATTATTTGCTTTATTGTTATTTCTGTTGTATTTTCTTTTTCTAGAAACCTAAGACAGGAAATATAAACCTAACAGTCTGTATCTTCATCAGTATTACTTTTCCTTTTGTGCATTCCATAAATTCTCATTAATTTTACGTTTAGTGAGGAGCTAAATTCACAGACTTTCATATCCATCAGTTCTACATATTTGTTTTAGCAATCATAATTTTAATTTTCTTTTCTGGTACTGAGCATTGAATCCAGAGTTGCACTGAGTTGCACTGCGCCTACACACTTTTTCCATTTTTATTTTGCAACAGAGTTTTGCTAAGATTCCAAAGCTGAGGCTAGCCTCAAAATTGTGATTCTCCTGTCTCAGCTTCTGGAGCAGCTGAGATTACCAGAGTGCACCACTACACCCTGTTTAATTTCAATTTCCAATAGCTCATTCTTGTTGTCTGAATATTGTGATTTTCCAAAATTGATTTTTCCTTTTCTGATAGTAAAATAACTTTCTCATATCTCTGATGTACTGTCGTTATTATTTTTTAACAACATCTTCACCAGCATCACCAGCATTTTTTAAAAAAATTGTTCATTTCCTGACTTGCTAGTTTGCTTGCAATCCGCTGATCTGTTTCTCCATCATAGCCTCAGTCTGTTGTATTTGTTAAATGCTTACTATTCCTGTTGTTCATTTACATGAACAATTTTTTCTTAAGTCCAATTTAAGAACCTGACATACTTTCTCTGCTGTTATCGTGTTTTCCCTTTTAGAACATTGATGTGTGCCCTATCGGCATGACAATTTCTTTCAGGTTCAAGGTCTGACCCCCACCTACCATCCCCCTCATGTAGATCAAAACATTCTAAGTACCATTAGACATACAAATGACATTTTGCACTCTGAGGGCAGTGATTTATTTTGACAAGACCTCCGTTTTAACCTGTATTCATTGCTTCCCTTATATTTTTACCATTCAAAAATTTATGGCGTACACCTAGTTGGCATAACAACTATCTTGTAGAGAGCATTACTGCCAGGAAAAGTTACATTATTTTCTTGTCAGGACAATGAACTAGACCTGGTTTCTTACATGTTGTAAGTACAATTCACTTTGTGTAAAACCATCCAAAATTCATAATCTCTGGCTGACTTTTATACCATCATTATCTTTGTTGATTGTAGTTTATACTACTTTATTACTATTTTTACATGATTTTTTTTAGGGAAGGAGAAGTGATAATAGCAATACCAAATATGCACATGCACACACACACACACACACAAATTTCCCATATACCTGTGTGCACATATATGCATACATAGAGGGGATTGGCTTATGTGACCATGCAAGGTGAATTGGAGACCCAAGAAAACTGCTGTGTAATAAAAACCCTAGGAGGCTCAAGACCTACCTGAGAAAAGTTGATGCTTCACTTTGAGTTTGGGGGTCTAGAAATGACCAGTGTATTAGTCAGGCAAGGAGAGTTCCTTTTCCTCAGCCTATTTTTTTCTTTTCTACTTAAATATTTAATTGATTCCATAAGACCCACATTGGGAAATACAATCTGCTTTACTCAGTCCCCCAACTTAAATGTTAATCTCATTCAGAAATATCTTTAAATAAACTCTCATAATAATGTTTTGTCAAAAGTGTTCCTAATACATGCTCAAGTTGATACATAATTTTAACCATCACAGGCAGCAAACATTTACATAAATTTAATAATGTGTTTAATATTTTAATTAAATACATAACATATTTACAGCCTGTACATTTGGTTCTTGTTATTCATGATGATTGTATTCTATAGGGTAGCTGCAACTGTGCATTAGCAATTATTGATCCACTGCCCTTAAGGGAAATACAGAGTTAGAGTACTATGAACATGTGATCAGCATATTTTAGTCATCCAATCAATACCTAGCCTTATTTTACGTGTGTTTCTTTTTAAAATTCACTTTACAGTGTTGATTCATAAATATTGAAAACATGGCAAACAGCATTATAACTCAGGTTTAAATAAAGTTCATCTTATGTAAATACAGTGTTTTCTGCTTAAGACACATCTGTCTTGTGTTTGAGAATATTAATTGTCACTCCAGCACCATAGTTGGAGTCATTCGAATAAGTGAAATCACCAACAAAAGCACAAAAATACAAAAAAATACAGATCTAAATAGACTACCAAAGGTTATGAAAAGATGGAGAAATTTTTCTCCTTCAATCTCAGTTGCAAAAATACATACAAGCATCCCAATTAATCCATGATTTCACATGTCCCCAAATGACCACATTCATGCCTTGATTATTAATTATGGGTTAGAAATAAATTTTAATTAGTTAGCATAATCTCAAATGCAGAATTTTAAATATTGTACAGGTACTGTTATAAGAATGTAGATTTTTTAAAAATAAGCCTGAGATACACATCACATTCTTTTCCTTTTTTAAATTCAGGAAAGCTGCAAGAATTAAGTAAACTGTCAGAATACCAAAGCTATTATTTGGAGTTCGGATGTGAATGCAATTGAGTACATGGGCTCCATATTCTTCTCTTAACTGTTCTGTGCCTCTCAAGATCAATAGATGGCTATTTCCTTACAATTAAAAAAGTATTTGATTGCACATAATTGAGCCAGGCCCTTAGATTAGAATATGTTGTCATCATATATACAGTAGAAAAATTAAAGAATTGGGATTTGTTCATATTTTGATATGAAAAAACAAAATTATGTTTGAAAATAAGGACTTTAGAATGTGAATTTACTAGGAATCAGCTGTTTTAAACTAACTTATTTTATGATATATTCAAAGTAAGCATAATGTTTAAATTAACTGAAAAGATGCAGTTAATATGTGATTATAGATATTTTGCAAATTTCCTTGTGAATATATTAATAATTAAGCAAACCTTAAGAGTATTTGTTGAATTATCTTTTTTGTTATAAGTTGATATCTAAAAGGATGTGTGTGTTAGATGCCATTTATTTAAGTGTTTCTATGAAATAAATAAGGAAACAATCAGGGCCTCTATTTCCAGGCAGCATCCACAGACTCCAAGCAGGGGCTTTCCCCTGCCTCTCCACGTGTATGGGTGAGTTCTTCTGGCTCCTGAGGCTCCTGAGAAGGTGGTAATAGGAATCGATTTCATGTATACCAGCTTCAATCTAAGGAATGTTGCTCTTAATATAACGGAAAAAATAAACTATCTGCATTTAAGTATTTGACATTTTGGTAAAACACAACAGTTCTACTGAAATCTCCCACTGTTTGACTTGAATTCATTTGATCCTTTTTATTTTCTATCTATTTTTGTAGGGCAAAGGTTCAGGGAAAAAAAAAGCACAATTTCTGTTTCATGAAAACAGCAGGCAATGCATTGCACAAACAGAAAACTGCTCTCCTATTCCCATTTGAGAGACCTGAATTTTAAAAAGCCCATTCCTCCGTGAAAATCATCCTATTTTTTATTCAAATTGCAAACACTCAGGTTACCAACTGTTTGAAGAATTGAAAGAGATTTTCAATTTGAAATTGACATAAGAATCCTTTTTGTTTTGACTGGGAAAAGAAATTCAGCTTATTCTTTATAAATTCTGTATGTAATATGTTAATTTCCAAATAAGATAAATGGATTTCATCATTCTCTTTCCTTCTTTGTTTCCCTCCCTTCTTCTCTAACTCCCTGGTTCCAGTCACCTTTCATTTTCTTTTCATTTTTTTCTTTTCTTTTTTTTTATTGGTCATGCAACTTCATCAATTTATTCAAATCTTCAAAATAATTTTTCTACATTATTAAAAATCCTCAAGTTAAATGCATAACTGTGTAGAGATACATAATGCTGAATTTTCATAACACTCAATGGTTCAGGCGAAGAAGGCGAAATTATATGAACTGGAATTATAAAATAAAATCCAGTTTCAGAAAACAAAAAATCAAAATATTAAGAATCCCTGAAACATTCTAAACTCCATTGATATTTACTAGACACAAGTCATTTTATTGTGAGGAATTCATAATATGACCCTATTAACCCAGTTTAGGAATTCCTGAGAAACATGCATGGTGATATCAGACACTGACAAAAATAGTAACCAATTGTGTATGCAGACAACCTACGGGAGAGTTCTAAAGGCTGCCTCCACTTTTACCTGAGGAGATGCAAAAGCAGAAGTAATGAGCTGAGGGCACAGAGAGGGTTTTCAAAGGATCCTCCTGAAAGACGAGTTAAAAGATGGCAAGAGGGGAGAAGTGCAAGGAGACAAGGAAGGGAATTAGACTGGCATTCTTTTCTGTACCACTGATTTACTGGAGATTGGCAGAAGGATGAAAGAGTAGGGTGGGAGATGGCATGTGGGCAAAGGATGGAAAGGAAAAGGCAGACAACTAATGCATCCCATTTAACAAGAAATATAAATCAAAGACTTAAAGGAGATTAAAGACCAATCAGAATATTTTGGCAACTTAATTCCTAGAAAGATCAAAGTTACCTCCAAACATAATTGGATGCTCATTACTAAAAGCAAAGACCTGTGTGATACAGTATTACTCCCAAGGAATTAAAGGACAATCTTTAGGGCTGCTTTCCCTGCTTTCATTTTACGAATGGATACCTAACCTACCTTAAAATGCTTTAGGGAGATACTGTTAGCATTACATGGCTCCTCTTTAAAACTGAAATACGTGAAAGCTTCTGCATTAGAAGAATTCCCTAAGGTGTGTCTGAACTGCAACTTCAAGTTAATGCCAGTAAAGCAGTTACATTGTAAGAAGGGCTAAAAGTATGTGATGTCTTACTGGGCCACCATTAGAGCCACACATGAAGTTTCCCTTCCTCTGAGACTGAGGACATTCACTCTCTGCATGACTGCAAGCTGAGCACCTTTGGGAGAGCATCCAGGAGATGGAGGAGGTATGTCCCCAGCAATAGCCCCAGCTCCAAATCTGGTATTGCATCAGACCCTCATGCTACCAGCTCTGTTAAAACAGGTGGATAGATAGACCAACTAGACAATAAGCCACAGATACTGTGCAATGTTAAAGCCCCAACTGGGTCATGGAAAGTTACAGAGGTGCCAGGAAATGCAGCTGACATGGTAGGATCTGTGGCAGGTCCTGGGTGCACAAAGCTAGGACCGTGGAACATCAGATTAGGATGTAGCATGAGGAAGATGCAAGGACTGAAGGTGTACTGGATTCTCAGGAAGCCGTTCAGGGTAGGTTGACTGCATTGGATACCTCAAAATTTTAGTCATCCTATGCTTAAATTCAAGTAAAAATTAATTACAATAAATCAAGAATTGAATGTGTTTGTATAAACTAATTAAAATATATTCTCAAGTAATTTATGCAGTGTTTATGAATCATTTAGATAAATCATACGTTTTCCTCACTATCACTGCCTATATGAGTTCAAGTAGAAAGCAAACATTCCTAATTGTGAATGTGATATATGAAGCTAAATATGTTTCAATACCATAGCTCAGTTATGCCTACCACAATTGATGTTGCAGATGTATTTAAGAGATATAAGCAATTACTCCGAATTCAATAAGAACTAATTCTATAAGACAACATAGTAACTTAATGAAAACCATTGGTTATCTGACCAAACACTAGACCTGGGGCGTAAACTGAGATGATATCAGGACTGTGATGTACCTTCATTCTTTTCAGTGAGTACAGTGTATTGCCTTGCCTCTCTCTATTTCACTCCCTCATTCTCTGAAAAGAGTTGCACTTGTATGTAACATAAATAAATTTTGTCATTAACAAAATGCCTCAGAACACACTTCATGTCAAGTAACTTAAATTTAACATCATTGGCCTAGAGTTGCATTCTATCAACATATACAGATATACTCTCTTTTTTTTTTTTTATTTTTTGAACAACCTTACACGATTTTAACAAAATAATATAAAATGTGTATAAAATGTGTAAATCTCTTGATTCACATGATCCTGCAATTTTTTAGTTCTTTTTCATTTATACACTCATTCATTTATTCAATAAATATAAAAAATAGAGAAAAATAAGATTTATATGTTCTTGGTAATCATAACAAAGAAATATCATAAGAGCAACTGTAATAATATAACAAGAGAAATATAAATTTTAAAGAATGAAACAGGAATGCACAGCAGGAATCTAATACAGACAATACAAGACAAAGGCAATTTTGCTAAATAATTTTATAAAACCAAAGTTTCTCACTGAAGAGACAATTATAAAATATCTGGAGCACAGAATATTAAAACAAGATTGTAAGTGATAATATGCAAGGGATTGCTGGTGATATTACAAACATTTAATAATGATAAAATACATATAACATACAGTCAAAACTGAGAATGTACTGATGCGTACTAGCTGAATTTCCACTCTGCAAAAATATACAATGGGGAAGAACAAATTTCAATTTGTAGTTTTTAAGCTATAACTCATTAAATTTAAAAGAAAATTTTCCTTTTAAAAAAGTCAAATGAGTGATCAATAGTGATTAGATAGTAGTCATAAATATTTGACTATTAAATTATATGCCATTCATATAAATAAAAAACAAACTCAGAAGTCGTGGGAGAAACTGGGGAAAATTAAAACTGAAAAGAATATGGAAGAAATTATGTTGGATACTGTGCAAGACAAATGCTGCGCTGGACGCCATGACACTTCTTCCTCTCCTCCTCTTTCATGCTTCATGCGCTCTGAGCAAAAAAGAGCTTGCGCCTGCACCTGAGGGCTTCTTCCTCTTTCTCTCTGTACCTTCCAGTTGGTGATAGCTGACAACACCAACATAGCAGTCCCTCATTGGCTGGGATAAGCCACTCTGCCGCTTCACCATTGGTTCCTTAGATGTCTCCCCTCCCTATAAAAATCCATGTGCCTTGAAAATAAATGGATTCTCAGCTGCTTTCCCTGGCCGAGAGGGAAGGGATCTCCAGCTAGGGGGTTCCGGGTTGGGCCACTGGCACTCATACTCCTGATCGGCTGGTGGGGGCAATCCTGCTGGTTCGCATTGTCCCGCCCGCGCCTCAGGGACGCCTGAGGCATCGACAAAATTGAAGTGCAGAAATCCAATAATTTGCAACTATAATGGCAAATACAAATTAAATAATATAATAAAGTCGAATTGCTTCTACATACACTTGTAGAGAACACAGTTTAAATTTGAATGCTTATGGAATATTTATATTGTACACATTTTATGCTGCAAAGAAAATCCATTTGCTTTATCAAACTACATTTTCATAGTAGTAAAAAGGCAAAGTAGCAAGTGCTAAAATTTCCCTGTTGATCCAAAAATAACATAATTAATGCACAATATGATCAATATGTAAAACAAAATAGCTAGGCTGACATTCAATTAGAAAGCATAAAGTAGTTGAATTTGAGCCTTTCACAAGAAAAAGAGACAAAGATCAATAGAGAAAGACAGAGAAAAAAATGGAGACAGAATCATGAATCCATGTTAATTTTTATTCTGCCTACATGGAACCACTGTGGGCTCAATCTTGATCTTAGGTTGTTTTGAAAAACAGAAAATCAGTGAGTAAAGTTGTTCAGATTAACTCATCTCATGTTTTAGATGAAAACTCACTGTAGCATCATAATACAGTGCTTTTAAATCTGGCAAAATAGGGGCTAGAATGATGGCTCAGTGGTTACAGCACTTGCCTGGCATATGCAAGTATGAGAGTTCGAACCCCAGCACCATGTACACACGAAATATCGGAGCAACGAAAGTCACATGAAAAACTAAATAAAATTGATTCCCTCTTTCTCTCTCTCTCTCTCTCTTTCTCTCTCACTGTCCCTCTCTCTTAAAAAAAATATCTGGCAAACTAGCAGGTGGATAACTAGCCATTTTTCACAAGAATTTGCCAGTCACAGATGTTACTTTTCTGGCCTCTTGAGGTAGACTTTCATTCTGTCAATCCCTCTAATGAACTTAACAATGAGATGATTTTGCTCTGGGAATATACTTTTCTACTTCTATCAATTCTTGTTCATATATGTCTACTACAAAATATAGCATACAGAATGTAGTAAATGATTAGTAAATGTCAGACACTGTTCCTACACTTTGGTCTTTTTATATTATACATTTTGAATACATTTTTATTAATAGTAGATATAATTTAAATTTAAGCTTAATTTATTATCCTTTGAACATCTAGCATATGTAGTTCACCATGCTACTTTAGATATAATTTGATAATTCAATAATTACAATTTCTCTGTAAGCATTGTTATTATTCCAGATTTCTATATGAATAAAATGAACTTCAGAAAGTGAAGAAATAGTTTACAGATTTTTAAAGAAGTAGTAAATATGCAAAAGAAAATTGGAAAGTAAAAATATTTGAAGATAATAGCAATTGTTATTTTAGGCGTATTTCTTAATTTTAATATAAAATTTTCAGTACACAAAGATGACAGAAAATTATTCGATAGCTGTTCAGATCTGCCAATGTCTTATTAAATACTCATGTTTCTGTATGATCTAAGCCTTTCTCTATGGATTTCATCTCAAAATACATAACTCTTACACCTGTACTTCAAAGTCATGCTCTCTCAACACAGGAAAAATTTTCCTAAAAGAGACATAATTGATCATAAGCATTAAATATAGTACTGTAGTTTGGATTATTATATATAAAAATGATTTATGGTATATACCTGGCATTAAATTTTTTTGGGGGAAGATATTAAAGAAAATATATTTTAAAGGTCTATTTGTTCATGGTTAAATTATTTTTAAAAAATACTGAAGTATTATTCGGAACTAAGAATTATACCTATATCCCAAAAACATACACACACTATTTTAATCAGCTTTTCCACTTCAATTATGAAGAGACAGGACAAGAAACAATTTTTAGTAGGAAAAGTTTATTTTGTCAAACATAGTTTCAGATGTCTAAGTCCATAGATGGGTGGACTTCAGTCGTCAAGATGATGCAAGATACCATGGCAGAGGGACTTGACAAAGGGAAGTTCCTCAAGACATCAGCTAGGAAGCCCAGAGATAGCTCAGCTCAAGAAGGACAAAGCACACATGCCAAAGACACACCCCAAGGGACATACATTCTCCAGCTACACCCTACCTGTCTACGGTTGCCACCCAATTAATCCCTATGAGTGGATTACTTCACTGATTGAGTTAAGGTTCTCATATTCAAATCTTTTCTAAACCTTCTTGCTTTGTCTTACACATAAGCTTTTGGAGACACCTAATATCTAAACTATACCATACATCAATAGACAGACAGAGTTATTTCTGCATTTCTCAGATCCACTTCATAAGGCTGCCAGAGAGTTTTTTATTTTTTCCTTACTTATTAGATGGTGTTATTTCCTGCACATCCTCATGAATACGTAACCCAAGATTAGCACATCCTAACAACCTCCTGAGTACCAAGTTCCACCTGCCTGCCCAAATCCTCTAAATTTCTTGAATTCCACTCATGAGAAACAATTCTTCAATGTTTCTGAAACTTTCTTTTCTTTGGACTATAAAATAAAACAAATTATAGGGGAGGGGTAAAGCTTCAATTAATGTTCATTTATCAAATACTTATGTTGATGTTCTTTGGTATTATTTCATATAAATAAAGATTAAAATGCTACTGTAATGTTAATAGTGTTATTGGAGAAAATATTTTAGAATGAATATAACAATGTAATATTTCTATATTTGCAGTATAAAGAAGAGTTAAAAAGGAAGCAAAATTTGCTCATTTAAATTTTGTTGGAAGTATTTATGTAGATAATGATTTTAGGAATATCATTTCAAGCTGGGCATGGTGGTTCATACTTTTAATCTCAGTGATTCGAGAGTCTGAGGAAGTTGGATCATAAGAAGTTTGAGACAGGACTCAGCAATTTAGGGAGGCCTTAAGCAACTTAGTGATTAGTGAAACCCTATCTCAAAATACGAAATATAAAAATGGTTGGGGATGTAGTTGAGGGGTAAAATACCTCAGGGTTCAATCTCAAGTACAAAACAAAAACGTAAAAAAAAGAAAGAACATTTCAAGAGTGAATAAAATATAGTAAAGGAAGAAGGATATTTGTTTATAAAAGTAAGAGAGTGTAGAGTAAGCTAAATATGCAGGAAAAGTTCTTATTATATTTTGAGGCCTGAAATCAGATCTCTCTGATTATGTTGGAAACATTCTATAGGGGATGTGAGAAAATTTATGTAATTAACTTAAGAAGTTTCATTTGGTCTCTTCTCTTTGGTCAGAAAATGAAGACTTGAGATATTTAGCCTCTATTCTGAAACCTGAGAAATCATCATCTTAACATTGCATCTTAAATGGAAGAACTACAAATCCTCAGGCCAGGAAACTTCTCTAGACCTCACTTATATAAAAGGATGATCTAGGGTATTTGGGCTTCTAGAATCCAAGAAATAACTTTTGTAAAATTGAGAAAGCATTTATGCAAAGCTTACCTATAAACTGCAATTAAAAAATGGACACTCCCTCTAAAATCCACTTTGCTTTAAATACCTCATGTGTGATTTGTGATGTACATACATTAGTCCTGAGCTGAATGTGTTTATTTTCATGACTTCTTAAATGGTACATGTATAAAATGATGAGCCATATCTTTGAAAATGGAACAATGAAAACCATATTATAGTATCTTTGAATGAACATAATTTTATATATACATGACTTTAAATAGATATAAATTTATTTATCATAGATAATCATATATATAATTTTATTACTATTATTATTTTTAAATATATACAGCAAGAGATAAAGAGATATAAGTAGTGTATATCTCATGTTTGTATTTTTGAATTCCTTGGACATGAGTTGCAATTCCGATCAAATCATATGAATATACATAGTTTTAAATTATATTTTAAATTAGTTACATTTCAAAACTTATACCATCTTAATAATCTTCCTTATTTTGTGAATTACTGTTGAGGATATTTTAAATAATATTATATGGTATATTAAAAAAAAGTACAAATTGGATTGAAAAAGTTAGCATTCTTGTCCTATTTACTCCTTTATTCCCATGCAGTCATAATAATCTAAATTTGATCAATAATAAGTTACAAGTTTATTTTGCTTTATTTTTTTTTAGAAAAAGTTAGATCTTAAGACCAAAAGTTATTTTACCATCATTTAGTGATAATATATAATTGAAAGAATATCTGTGTAATATCAAGAGATTTCTGTGTACTTTCATCAGGAATCTATCACATTTCATGTGAAGAAAATAACTGGAAGAATATTATTGCAATTTATTTTTCTATATATGAGAATGAAACATAGCTACTAAATTTTATTGAAAAAATAAGGGAAATTCACTTAGATATAAATCTTGAAAAGACAAGACCAAAACCTGGAGTCCTTGGTTCAAATACAATGTGGGCTGAATTATGTGTAAAATACAAAACAATGAAATTGTGATAAACCATGATAACAACATCATCTTTGGAAGCTAGTAATTACAAGCTTTCACAATGATAGCTTAATAGCTTTGTAAAGGTTAAGCTTGAGATGTGTCAAAATTCAACTTCTAAATAATAAAACTTTCATGACAATATGTGTGTGTGTAATTTTTTTTCCTTCAGTGCTGGAGATCCAATCTAGGACCTCATATTCTCTAGGCAAGCTCTGTACAGCTGATCTACTCCCACATTCCTCATCACATTGTTTATATAAGGGCATACTTTAATACATAACATATATTTATAGAAACAAAACTGTTTTTATGTTTTTGAATGTTAAATATAGGGTTATATAAAATAAGTCATCACATGTTTTGATAGTCTGCCAAACTCAGCTGTAATGAAGTGCTGTACAAAACAGAGAAAAGCCAAGACAATGGAATTTATTCAGGTATAGTTCAAGTATCTTTCATTTTTTTTAACCTCTCTGAAGCTCATTTTCCCAGCCAAAACTTAGGAAATGTAGATCTCATGAAAATAAATGAAATGATGTCTATAAATATCACTTTGAAGATATAACAGTCAGCAAACCCATCCCCCATCTCTCCCATTCTCCCCCATTCTTTCTCATTCCCCAGCCACATTTCAATGTAATGAACAGAAAGATAATTAAATTATATATGTATATCTATATGCAAGAATACTGAAACTCACATTCACATGCCTACCTGCATAAGAGGGACAGTTCACCTGAATTGAATGCCTTTGTATTAATTTTCATCAGGAAAGAAAAGCAAATATTAAAAGCAAAACTTTGTTGATGGTCTATGGAATGAGATCAATATTTGTTTCTTTTTCTTTTCATGTTGCATATATTTGTGCTTTTTAAAAATTAAATAATTTACATTGGCAGTAATAATGGTATCACCCATAGATGGTGATTACTAGAGAAACTCAAATGTCGTCTGGACATAGATTCTTCTTATATCCTGATGACTTTCTTCTTCCTCTTTTTTCCCAAGATTTCATTTCACTTCTATTTGCATGAATAAGAAAACTTAGGCAGTCCCTATGAAGATACCATGTATAAGGCAAATGTCAGGAAATAAAAATATATATTTTCCTTGATTACTTTAAAGAATATGAGGAAATTTACATAGTATTAGCGTGATCAGCAGCTTCTAGACTGAAACAAAGAAGAAACTCAGTACAATTCTACTGTTTTAAAAACTAAATTATTGGAGCTAATGTAGTGGCTCAATGGTTACGGTGCTTACCTGTCATGTGCAAGGACGTGAGTTCAAACCTCAGCACCACATACACAATGAAGTGTTGGAAAAATAAAAGCCATATGAAAAACTAAATAAAATTGATTATTTCACTCTCTCACTGTCCCATCTCATTAAAAAAATAATTTGTCTTTTTTCATAAATACTGGAAATCATTAAAGTTATATGTAGTCTCCACAGAAATTTATGTATATATGTACATGTATTTGCATATCTATATATCTGTAAACTTAGTAAAAGAGTTAAGAAAAAAACTATTTGTATAGTAAGTTGGGAATCATTGGCAATTTGTATCACAAATAAGGCAGAGGAAGACTTAATAGCATAATTTTTCAGAGGGTCACCATGTAGCTTATATGCATACTTAATTTTTAAAAGGTACTATGGAGTATAATTTTGTATTTTTTCAAACTTTTTGACTACTGGAATAACCAACTTGCTTTATAATTTTTCCTATTGAAAATAAATGATTCAAAAAGCTTCTTTACGTAACATTTGCATTCACCTCCTATAATTTTTTCAATGAATCATTAAAAGGACTAGGAATAGAAAACATAGTTAATGTAGCTAATGAAGGTAACTTAGAGCAGAAAAAGTGTCCTGCTTAAACAGGGTTGAGTGTTTCTTATATATGTAAGTTGATTCTGGGATGTCTTCCAAACTTATACGTAAAGTTCCCTTGCTTAATTTTTATTACTAAAGAAGCTTTCTCTTATATTTTATCCTTTTATGTATTGGTATAAGAATTCTTTTATATAATTATGTCTATTTTCTGCATATTTAATGTGATTCTGCTTTTATCAGAAAATTATTTTAAAACTGTTATACAATAATGGTCTGTAAGTTGCAAGACATCATGCCCAGATATATATCTATCAGCATAAAATCACATGAGTTCTGTTCAGCTTGTAGCTCCCTTATGACAGAATTTTCAAACCTAAAAGGATCAATATTGCTTCTTGGACTGATATGAAAATTGTTACTTTTATGCATCAAGAATTAATATGTTTGAAATATATAAATGGGCATGTGTTAATTGTATTTCATCTTAAAATTTTCATTAAGAATTAGAAAAACTAGGGAAAAATTCTTAAAAGAATCCTTAAGGGAACAATAAAAAAATTAAGAAATTAAAGATTTTTATTAAATCATTGAAATAAAATATTTTAAGATTGAATTACTTTGTACGTATCTTGTTTTATTATATTATACCATAAATAAATTATAATCTTAGATGATGTAATGTGATTGATGTTTACATAAGAAGTCTCACTTAAAATTTCAATGACTAGATATACACTCCCTTAATTCCAGCACAGAAGATTTTCTAAGTACGAGGTACTGCCATTATCTGGCCAATCAGCCAGAAATTTAAGAGCCGTTCTTGATAGTTTGATTTTTCTCTAAGTTCCATAAAGGGATGATTAATTGTGTCATTCTTAGCCATTTCATACTTTGCCAATCTAATTACTTCCAGCCATTACAATTGCTACCACTCAGCAACAAGTTATGGTAATTTAGACTACATCATAAACACCCACCTAATTTTCTAAAACCCAAATTTGCACTCTTCAATTTTATTAAAGTCAAAATATATGTCATGTTTTCTGGCCCCACCACCCACTCTTTTAGACATTGTACCTAGGAAACAATCATCACAGAAATTCAACAAACAATGCTTACGTGTTTCCTTGATACACATTCTGTTGCCCAAGTACCCTGGGTTTACACCTCCACAGAACTCCAACTGCTCTCTGCCTGCCCCACTCCTGTCAGTGAAGTGCGTCACCATGTGATTGGTCAATTCTGATAACTCTTCTCAGAAAAGTTCCCTGATCTTCTCACGGCTCTCTGTTCAACCAGTCCAGTCTGACTCTGCTATTGTATATTCCTAATACTTTGGGCACTCTCATGAGTCTATTACCATCAAAATTTACTTCCTTTATTTTGATTAAAATACAATTTACCGCTTTAATGAAGAAAATTCAATTTTTTCCATTATTTTATATGTCCTGTGTTTGTAGCACTGTCTGGCCTAATTCACACAGAATGAAGAAACACATGAGAAAAAGAGACCAGCAAAATATCTTAATATATTAGAAACTGAGCAAGGGTCTAAAGTAATATGAAATAGAAGACAACATCAATTTGAGGACATTAACTTAGAAAAAAGTAAAAAGGGAAAGCTTGCTGATTTAAAATGACTCGCTGAGTCTAATAAAGGAAAGAATTAGGCTTCTGTACCAAAGGACTGTGAGAGGGCTGGAGGCTGGCTCAGCAGTAGAGCACTTGCCTGGCATAGGCGAGGAGCCAGGCTGAATCCCCAGCACCACATACACAGTTAAGTGGAGAGAAAGCAAAAAACAGATGAAGAAATAAATTAACTTTCTCTTTTTCTCTCGCTTAATTAAAAAAAAGGGATCAATAACAAAAGGAATAACTATGCGAAAAGTAAATAAATTTCATTTGGGGTTAACATGAAATACAGTACATGTTTCTGTCAAGTATTCAGGGATACATAAAAAAATTGAGAAATATATGGAAGAACATATATGGAAAGACACACAAATTATATGAAGTCTGCACACAGGCACATGAGAACCTAGCTATCAAAGGATTTTTTATAAAGCCATGACTGTTAAAATTAGTCCCTGTAAGAAACACACACGGCAAGACAATTTTCCATGGAAACTTCACATTTGCACAGGCATTTACCAGCAAATTGAGAATGGTTGCATATGACGATCATCCAAGACATAAATACTAGAGAGCAACCTCCCTTCCTTAAGAAGACCCAGGGTGGAAAATATAAAGACCGCTTCTTCCCCTTCACAGGGAACTTTTGCTTACTATTTCTCACCCTGTATAATCAAAGGTGCACAAGTCTGCACTAGCCCAGAGAATATCAGAATCTTCTAAGGAGAATAATTTTCCAATGCACATGTGGATACTGGGACTAACACAACAAACCTTTTATTTTAAGGACCAAAATTGTTCTGTCATCTCTGTCAATATCACAGATAAAATTGAGTACCTTTTACTGGCCACAGCCAAATCTTGAGAGGAGTGAATGCCTTTTGGCTATCCAATTTGAAGACTGCCATGCTTCTTCTCAGCAAGCTTCCAGTATGAAATCCACCACACATCATACCTCCATTTATCATGGTCATCACCCTATATGAATGTTCCCTGTTCCTACCTATGAAAAGCAAAGTTTGCTTTTGGTAAAGAATTCCATTGGGTCAGAGAATATAAAGAAGATTAACTAGAAATGTCTAATGTCATTTCCAGTTCTGATATATTGGGCATGGTAATGAGAGAAATTCTAATTGCCATGATAACTCTGGGGTACATGTATAAGATAATGTATAAAACACCCAGAATTGTGGAGTCATGGAATATGGATTTCTTACAGTTATAAGACACTGAAAAATTGCAACAGTAAATTTAAAAGAAGCAGCCCACCACCAACAATGGTTTTCTGAGATGAGATGAACCGTGATCCACAAAATCCTTATATTGGAATCCTAACCCATAGCATTTTAAAAGATGACTTTATTTGGAAATAGGGACTTTAAAGAAATAGAAAAGGTAAAATGAGGTCAATAGTGTGAGCCCAATTCTGCTATTACTGGTGTACTTATTAGATGAGGCAATTTAAGTACAGACAGGTACATAGGAAAGAGCATGTGAAGAAATTAGGAGAAAGATTGCCAAGAAGAGAGGCATCAGAAGAAAACCACCCTGGTGATGCCTTGATCTCCAAACCGTAGCCTCCAATCCTACGATGAAGTGGGTTTATCATGCTTAGGATATGACATGTGTAGTGATAAGTTACAGCAGCCCTAGCAAACTAATACATGTGGTGAGCAAAAATAGCATACAGAAGGAAGTGTAGTCCACTGGAAAGATGTGGGGTTCAAATGTGTTACAGGCTCTGAGATTAACAGTATGCAAACCAGCAAGCTCTGAAAGATAGCAGGACTAAGATGCTGCACTCCTAACTTTAGAGGGAATCAAAACTGAATGTTTGTTTGTTCATTTTTAAGACTGGTGTCCTCAGCTTTAAACTGCAATAACAAAAATAATCAGTGGCATAATGCATCCTTTTAGAAAATTTGTAATAGGCCAATTCTTAGTTCTAGGAATTCCCTAAGCTTTTTCTTTTCTTTGTGATACACAAAATTGAACCCAAGGGTCATCTGCCTCTGGGCTTTATCGCCAGTCTTTTTTTACTTTTTATTTTGAGACAAGGTCTTGCTAAATTGTGGATGCTGGCCTTCCATCTAGCCATTGCCATGCCTCAGCCTCCTGAGTAGCTGGGGTTACAGGCCTATGTTACCGTATCCAGTGGGAATGTAGTAGTGGTAATACAACAAAATGAAAGGATAGCTTATGATACAACATTGAGTGTATTCAAATGTAACTCAGTTAACTCTTACGATAACCCATAGAATATCTAATATGATTCTCATGTCCATTTATAGATTGAGAAAACAGAAAGTGAAGTGAATTTTATAATGAAATGACAAATTAAAACAAACAACAGACATAAATTTCAAATTGGAGAATCTGAATTTAACATCCAAGAATTAGGACATTATTCTATACCCTATCGTTACAATTGAAATTAGAGAACCAATTTTGGATTAGAGATTTGTGTAGGTTGATTCTGTTGGGATTTCTACTTGTTTTTTTCTTTCAACAAATAAACCATGTTTTTACTTTAGTGGTTCATGTAATGAAATGATAAATTTAATTTCCAATATAGATAGTATATTGGAAATTACTTCCTAGTATGATTTAAAAACTTTAAAAATCACCTACCCTACCTCCTGACTTTATAAATGAGAATATTAATACCAGATGGTTTTAAAAGTAAAATAATTTAGCAAAATAAACAACCTGAAGATAAGTGTAAAGGAAAAATATTTGTTTTCCTTTTAATTTTGTACTATCACATTCATTACTAGATATTTTTTAAAGGGCAACATAAACAAGGACAGATTTCCCATTGAAAATTTAAAGACAACAAATTAAATTCTGCAAATAGTAAAAACAATGTAGACTGTGGCATAATGATAGCTAATTAACATAAATTTATTATAATAATCACAACCATACTCCAATATTGGTAGTTCTTTATATATTTTATACTGTATGAAAAATCACAAAATATTTATCACCAAAATTTTAATTGTCTTAAACTAATTGCATGTGAACATAAACAGGGAAATGATTGATAGACATATGGATAGATATATAGACAGATGAAAGAAAAATAAACAGATAGATAATTAAAATAGATCTATTAGCCTTGAGATGTAGATTGGGAGACGAGCATTTTCCTTGAATATGTGAGATCCTGTGTCCAATCCTTAGTACTACAATCCACAAAAACATATACATAGAAATATATGTGTATAATTAGAATATATTGATTATAAATATTTATAGTATGGCATTAAGATTCATTTAATTAGAATTTTTGTTCATTTAGAATATTTTTGTAGCCTTAAATTTTAAGAATTGATAGCTTACTGGTATTCACGTGTAGTATATTTCTTACTTTTACCGTGTTTCTCATATTTTGTAATAATTAGTATACTACCTTAATTTTTCCAAATATTACAATAATTTGTCACATAGTTTATAATTTCTGACACCTTTTTACAGTAATAGGGAATTAGATAGCATTTTTAACATTTCTTTATATCTGATATTAATAATAACAATGCTTTGTATTTTAATTACAAAAATACTTATAGTAAATATAATCTTTAAGGAAGGCGCAAATTATGTTGCATTTTATTTAAGTAGCAAATGAGATTAACATTTTATTTTTAATATAGCATTTTCATAAAGCTATATCCATAGAATCTTTATTGTCATTTATTTTTTCATTTTTGAATTAAGGAATTTCATCGGTAAAGACCAACCAAATATCTGCAGATCAATGTTTACACAGCAGTGTGAGAATCTATAGTAAAGTTATGTTTCCTTTCATACTTCCAGTTTACTGTATAATCTGGATATAACCTTTCTCTGAGCCAGAATTTTTCAAAGAATTTCAGCATTTTTCCTCCAATTTTTACTTCCCATTCATTTACATTATTTTGCTAACTTCATCAGTTAGAAATGCAGATCTAAAATATTAACTGTTTCTACAATGTACTACTAATTTTAATTCCACAGAAATAATTATTTTGTCAAACATGTTAGCAAAGTCTTCATTGGATTATATATTGGTTATATTGATAGTTTTCGACATTATCTACTAAAGAGAATTTTATGTTTTCCAACACATTCTCTCTTCTTTCAAGCCCTGTTTCCCTTCTTCCAAACACAAAGATAGATAGGTTGTAATTTGGAAAAGAAGGTAGATTGGTATCCAGTATTTATATGATTACCGCAAAGTAAACTTTATTTCCATTGAAATTTCAGAATATTCAATCATATCATTTATATTTTATATAGAAACTCATGATTACTCCAGATATAGCAATAACCATGCTTTATTATTCCTTGGTTTGTATATATATTTATAATTCCTAAAGTTTCCCTAAGAAATTGCTACGAACTTGGTGACTTAAAACAAGAAGAGTATTTACTCTCTTAAATTTCCAGATCCAGAAGACTGAAATCAAGCTGTTTCCTTGGCCACACTCTCTGAATACTTTATGGGAGAACAATTTGTTGCGTCTTCTGACTTGTGATGAGTGCGGTGTTCCTTGGCTCATGGTAGGGTAACTCTCCCAGTCTCTGTCTCAATAGTCACATGATGCTCTACCACATGGCTCTATGTCTCAAATATGCCTCTCCTCCTTCTTACAATGACACTGAACTTTGAATTTAAGGTACACACTAAAGCCAAGATCTTATCTTGAGATTCTTAATTACATCTGCATCTACTATACTTCTAAATAAGTTCATGTACATAGGTACCAGGGGTAAATATCTGGACATAGCTTTGCTAGGGGGACAATGAATCCACTACAAAATTAAGGTGTTTTTTTTTTTTTCTGCCCGTAGCCTCCATACCTGCTTTAATCTAGATAGTTGTTTCTCTAGACCAAATAATTGGCTCCATTTGGAGAACTTCCTTCACAATCATCTAGAGAATTGCATTCATGAGTTTACTCTACTGAGCTTTCTGTTTAATAAATCTGATATCTTACTTTTTCTTAATTTATATTAGCTTCTTTACAGTACTTTCTGAAAGCTCCTTGAAAAAATTAATAATTTTCATATGTAAAAATGTTTTAGTTTAGGGGCTGGAGTGGAGCCCAGCAGTTGTAGCATTTGCCCGTCATGTGCAAGGTCCCAGGTTCAATCCCCAGCACCACATACACAACTGGGTGTTGTAGAAGCAAAGGCTAAATGAAGAAATAGTGGAACTGATTCTCTCTCTTTTCTCTGTCTTTAAAAAATAAAAATAAATAAAAATAAAAATGTCTTAGTTTCGTACTTACCTTAATGATATGTGTGCAAAGCGTGAATCAGTAATTTATACAATGTGTATAAAACGGGTTACTTTCAGCTAGTTTGTGGAACAAGATGGTAATAGAATACACTACTGGATGTGGAAGCATAACTATTTATATTTCAAAACTCCTTTAGAGGCATTCAGTACCAACTCATCTATATTATTTGTTGAAAAATGTTTTTGATCTGCACCTTGGTTTTGTTATGTAGGGATCACATAGACTGAACCACTTAGAGTTTGCCCTATCTTACATATCTTGAAGGTGCTGATCTGAATTCTGTGCAACTCTGAGATAGAACACTTGAAGCTGTATTTTAATGTCCCACATTTCTATAAGTTTAGTGTATTGATTTAGTAGTAGATCTAACTACTGTTAAATCTTTATTTTATGTAAATTATGAAACATTCTTTTATTTAAAAGAGAGAGGAATAGAGAGGAGAGAGGAAAAAAGGAAAGAATCAAATTCATTTAGTTTTTCATGTACCTTTCATTAGTCCAAAACTTCATTGTGTACATGGTGCTGGGGTTCGAACTCACATACTTGAGCAGGCAAGGCAAGCAACTTAATTGCTGAGTCACTTCTCTAGCCTG